>CM019075.1:77279050-77551550 GCA_009667805.1 Leptobrachium leishanense
CTATCTATCTATCTATCTATCTATCTATCTATCTATCTATCTATCTCTTTCTCTGTGTGTGTGTCTGTCCATGTGTATACAGTTGTCTCATAGTAACCTTTAAATTAAATGTTGCGGAACAACAACAAAAAATCCAAGATGGCTGCCCCCTTGTTTTTCACTCTGGTTATATTTTTTATCTCGGGCCTTTGGGAAAAATGTAAAAGATCCCGCTTAAAAAAAAAAAACAGAAGCAGTAAAGACCACGCGTTTACCAAAGGTAATTAAACGCGCTTATGTTTTGGGGATAAATTTCTCTTTAAGGAATAAAGGTGTCACACGGAATCAAACACAAAATGTCATTCTCGTGGCAGCGCGTGCACGGGAGTCCGTATCCCGAGCTCCGTGTGCTTAATGGAGCTTCAGCGGCACATTTTGTGCTTTCATGTGAGAGGCTTGGTTTGGCAGGAGTCTCAGGTTCCTAGCCCTAAGCTATAGCGTCCGAGTGCATCACGGAGGTCACACAATGAAGTCTTTTATTCCCCGCTGAATAGGCCGCGCCACGGAAAAGAGTAACATTTGGCTGCGCTCTGGAGACGCGGACTGGCCACTGCCTACTGGGAAACAGCTGTTTCATGTATGGAAAGGGAGAGGAAAAAAACGCAAACCGGCTTTTGTTGATTACAACAATTAATTGTTGATGTTGTTTTCGTGTCGTCGGGCCGTTTCGGCTTATTACTGCTTTATTTTAATAAAAAATATCAAATAGCGATGAGAAAAAATTGTTAAACCCACCCGCAGCTCCGAGACGATTTGTGGGGAGCAATTCATATTTTTTTTCCCTTCTTGGAGCCGGAATTGGATTCCTCCTGGCCTGTGACCGGAGCGTAATTATTCCAGGACTCTACCTCTGCCGCCGCCATATTAATATTTAAATACATTGTCTGCTTGGGTAGAAATAAAATGTCCACTTGACTATAATGGAAATGTCAGTGGGACGCTCCACTGACTCCATATGTGTGCGGATTTCAGTCATAATTCACTGACCGCTTCACTGGAGATAATGCTGGGGAGGCCATTTTGTTTCAGCAATGGCGGCTCGCGTTTAATGCAATAAACTGTCTGCTCCCAAGTCCGCGTCGAACGATCAAACTTGACTATAATGGAAATGTCAGAGGGACGCTCCAGTGACTCCATATGTGTGTGAATTTCAGACATGATTTACTGAAGAAGTAATGTTACGGCGGACATTTTGTTTCCACAATGGAAGTGCGTTAAACTCAATAAAATGACTGTGGCCAAGTCCGCATCAAATGAACAAACTTGACTGTAATAGAAATGACAGTGGGCTGCCCCAGCGGCTTTGTATGTATGCGGAATTCAGTCATAATTTACTGACGAGGTAATGCTGGATCAGCCATTTTGTTTTGGCAATGGTGGTGTGCATTTAACTCAATCAACTGACTGTAACTAAGTCCATGTCAAACAAATAAACTTGACTACAATGGAAATGTCTGAGGGACGTTGCAGTAAATCTATATGTGTGCGAATTTCAGTCATGATTTACTGAAGAGGTAATGTCGTGGCATCCATTTTGTTTTGGCAGTGGCGGCACAAGCTTGATTCAAAAGTCTGACTGCGACCAAGTCCGCGTTCGAAAGAACAAATTTGGCTATAATGAAAATGTTATAAGAACACATCACTGACTCTATATATGTGTGTGGGAAATTAAGCTAGAATTCACTTACTGCTGCACTGGAGAAGTAATGCCGGGGCGACCATTTTCTTTCGGCAATGAAGGTGCATTACCCTCACTAAAATAACTGTGGCCAAATCCACATCAAGCTTGTGCTTGACTATAAGAGAAATGACAGTGACCGCTCCAGTGACTCCGTATGTATACGGATTTCAGTCAAAATTTACTAAAGAGGTAATGCTGGATCAGCCATTTTGTTTCGGAAGTGGTGGTGTGCATTTAACTCAATAAACTGAATATAACCAAGTCCACATCGAACAAATAAACTTGACTAGAATGGAAATAGCAGTGGGATGCTCCACTGACCCCATATGTGTAAGGATTTCAGTCATAATTCACCTACCTCTTCACTGGAGAAGCAATGCTGGGGCGGCCATTTTGTATCAGTAGTGGCCGCACGCGTTAACTCAATACACTGCGACCAAGTCCGTTTCGAGGAAACGCGGCGCTCGTGCCACGATTACCATCATAGTTTGTAATAAACAAAATAAATGAATGGTTAAACGGGAAAGAAAATGGCCGCCTGATCACTTATCACCAACCTTGCATTGTTTTTTTTTTGTTTCTTGAAGTACATACTTCACGGTGGATTACAATTAGCAGTCGTTTCTGCATTTGTAGATCCATGTAATTAGACGATGTGCCCGGAAATGTCTTGTAGGCCTCATCTCACCGCAAAGAGAAGGGTGGAAAGACCCTAGAGTGCTCCCGTGTCCTTCTCATGACTTCTGCTGCCAGAATACTTTAAGCAATAGTCATGAAACAAGTTGATGTATATTATTATTATTATTATTATTATTACTATTATTATTATTTTAGTATAAAAATATTTATATATGTTTTAGTTGATGTATAAAATAATTATTATTACATTTAGATTTTTTAAGGTCTTAGCTGTAATTAATTTAATAATAATTTTTTTTTATTTAAGGTTTTAGTTGATGTGTATTATTATTATTATATTATTTTATTGTATTAGTTGATGTTTATAATTATTATTATAATTTTAGTAAATAAAAAAAATTATTAAGATTTTAGTTGATGTATATTATTATTACTTATTTTATTTTTAAAGTCTTAGTTGTACTATTGATATTATTTAATAATAATAAATATTTTATTAAAGTTTTTAGTTAATGTATATTATTATTATTTTCCTTAAAGTATTGGTTGATGTAGATTATTATGATTATTAATAATACATATAATTTTATTCACATAGTTGATTCTTGGTTGATTATTCATTTTATACATTTATTAAAGGTCTTTGCTAATTGGTATTATAAAATAATTAAGGCCTTAGTTGATTTTTTATTATTATTATGATAATAACGATGATGATCATGCTTATCGTTATTATATTCATTATTATGTGTTAGTAGGGGTCTCATTTCTGGGGAAATAAAAGGTGATAAAAACCCCAAATTATAAAATTCTAATAAAATTGCCTCGTCCAGCGGTAAGTGCTTAAGTGTCAGCGACCTTTGCACTTATGGGGTTAAAACATGTCAAGTACTTGCAGCTGCTCCTGTTCTACCTATTCCGAGTTGTCAAAATGAACATCGCGGTGTATTTGCATAAACATTATGCAGCGCCCCTGGTTATATTTTAATATATGCCGCCGCGCGCTGGTGCATTTTCTCTCACTAAATAGTGTGAACAAAATGTAGCACCAGAACCGACACAAGCCGCGCGCTCAAACAAATCCCATAATATCTGATAATTGAGAGTCTGCGTCTCCCAGCGCTCAGCGTGCGGAGCTGTAAATCAGCGCGGGGGAACGGAGTGATCAGGCTTTATGTAGACAGCAGCGGCAGCACCGAGCACTAACCTACTGCAACAGCTTAACCTGCATCATATATACAAAGGGTAACAGATACATGGAATAACCTCCCAGTGGGAGCAGTAACAGTGATATACCAAGGGTAACAGATACATGGAATATCCTCCCAGTGGGGGCAGTAACAGTGATATAGAAAGGGTAGTAGATACATGGAATAGCCTCCCAGTGGGAGCAGTAACAGTGATATAGAAAGGGTAGTAAGATACATGGAATAACCTCCCAGTGGGAGCAGTAACAGTGATATAAGAAGGGTAGTAGATACATGGAATAACCTCCCAGTGGGGGCAGTAACAGTGATATAGAAAGGGTAGTAGATACATGGAATAGCTTCCCAGTGGGAGCAGTAACAGTGATATAGAAAGGGTAGTAGATACATGGAATAGCCTCCCAGTGGGGGCAGTAACAGTGATATAGAAAGGGTAGTAGATATATGGAATAGCCTCCCAGTGGGGGCAGTAACAGTGATATAGAAAGGGTAGTAGATACATGGAATAACCTCCCAGTGTGGGCAGTAACAGAGATATAGAAAGGGTAGTAGATACATGGAATAGCCTCCCAGTGGGGGCAGTAACAGTGATATAAAAAGGGTAGTAGATACATGAATATCCTCCCAGTGGGGCAGTAACAGTGATATAGAAAGGGTAGTAGATACATGGAATAGCCTCCCAGTGGGGGAGTACCCGTGATATAGAAGGGTAGTAGATACCTGGAATATCCTCCCAGTGGGGGCAGTAACAGTGATATAGAAAGGGTAGTAGATACATGGAATATCCTCCCAGTGGGGGCAGTAACAGTGATATAGAAAGGGTAGTAGATACATGGAATAGCCTCCCAGTGGAGCAGTACCATTGATATAGAAAGGTAGTAGATACATGGAATAGTCTCCCAGTGGGGGCAGTAACATTGATATAGAAAGGGTAGTAGATACATGGAATAGCCTCCCAGTGGGAGCTAACAGTGATATAGAAAGGGTAGTAGATACATGGAATATCCTCCAGTGGGAGCAGTAGCAGTGATATAGAAAGGGTAGTAGATACATGGAATAGCCTCCCAGTGGGAGCAGTAACAGTGATATAGAAAGGGTAGTAGATACATAGAATATCCTCCCAGTGGGAGCAGTAACAGGTATAGAAAGGGTATAGATACATGGAATAGCCTCCCAGTGGGAGCAGTAACAGTGATATAGAAAGGGTAGTAGATACATAAATACCTCCCAGTGGGAGCAGTAACAGTGATATAGAAAGGGTAGTAGATGCATGGAATATACTCCCAGTGGGAGCAGTAACAGTGATATAGAAGAGTAGTAGATACATGGAATAGCCTCCCAGTGGGAGCAGTAACAGTGATATCAGAAAGGTAGTAGATACATGGAATAGCCTCCCAGTGGGAGCAGTAACAGTGATAGAAAGGTAGTAGATACATGGAATATCCTCCCAGTGGGGGCAGTAACAGTGATATAGAAGGGTAGTAGATACATGGAATAGCCTCCCAGGGGACAGTAACATGATATAGAAAGGGTAGTGATACATGGAATAAACCCCAGTGGGGGCAGTAGCAGTGATATAGAAAGGGTAGTATACAGGAATAACCTCTCAGTGGGGCAGTAACAGTGATATAGAAAGGGTAGTAATACATGAATAGCCTCCCAGTGGAGCAGTAACAGTGATATAGAAGGGTAGTAGATACATGGAATAGCCTCCCAGTGGGAGCAGTAACAGTGATATAGAAAGGGTAGTAGATACATGGAATATACTCCCAGTGGGAGCCCAGTAACAGTGATATAGAAAGAGTAGTAGATACATGGAATAGCCTCCAGTGGGAGCAGTAACAGTGATATAGAAAGCGGTAGTAGATACATGGAATAGCCTCCCAGTGGGAGCAGTACAGTGATATAGAAAGGGTAGTAGATACATGGAATATCCTCCCAGTGGGGGCAGTAACAGTGATATAGAAGGGGTAGTAAGATACATGGAATAGCCTCCCAGTGGGAGCAGTAACAGTGATATAGAAGGGTAGTAGATTACATGAATAACCTCCAGTGGGGCAGTAGCAGTGATATAGAAAAGGGTAGTAGATACATGGAATAACCTCTCAGTGGGCAGTAACAGTGATATAGAAAGAGTAGTAGATACATGGAATAGCCTCCCAGTGGGGGCAGTAACAGTGATATTAGAAGGTTAGTAGATATTATGGCAATAGCCTCCCAGTGGGGGCAGTAACAGTGATATAGAAAGGGTAGTAGAGACATGGAATAGCCTCCAGTGGGGGCAGTAACAGTGATATAGAAAGGGTAGTAGATACATGGTAATAACCTCCCAGTGTGGCGCAGTAACAGAGATATAGAAAGGGTAGTAGATACATGGAATAGCCTCCAGTGGGGGCAGTAACAGTGATATAAAAAGGGTAGTAGATACATGGAATATCCTCCCAGTGGGGGCAGTAACAGTGATATAGAAAGGGTAGTAGATACATGGAATAGCCTCCCAGTGGGGGAGGTACCTGTGATATAGAAAGGGTAGTAGATACCTGGAATATCCTCCCAGTGGGGGCAGTAACAGTGATATAGAAAGGGTAGTAGATACATGGAATATCCTCCCAGTGGGGGCAGTAACAGTGATATAGAAAGGGTAGTAGATACATGGAATAGCCTCCCAGTGGGAGCAGTACCATTGATATAGAAAGGGTAGTAGATACATGGAATAGTCTCCCAGTGGGTGCAGTAACATGATATAGAAAGGGTAGTAGATACATGGAATAGCTCCCAGTGGGCGCAGTAACAGGTGATAATAGAAAGCGGTAGTAGATACATGGAATATCCTCCCAGTGGGAGCAGTAACAGTGATATAGAAAGGGTAGTAGATACATGGAATAGCCTCCCAGTGGGAGCAGTAACAGTGATATAGAAAGGTAGTAGATAATAGAATATCCTCCAGTGGGAGCAGTAACAGTGATATAGAAAAGGGTAGTAGATACATGGAATATCCTCCCAGTGGGGCCCAGTAACAGTGATATAGAAAGGGTAGTAGATACATGGAATAGCCTCCCCAGTGGCAGTAACAGTGATATAGAAAGGTAGTAGATACATGGAATATCCTCCCAGTGGGGCAGTAACAGTGATATAGAAAGGTAGTAGATACATGGATAACCTCCCAGTGGAGCAGTAACAGTGATTATAGAAAGTAGTAGATACATGGAATATCCTCCCAGTTGGGGCAGTAACAGTGATATAGAAAGGGTAGTAGATACATGGAATAGCCTCCCGTGGAGCAGTAACAGTGATATAGAAAGGGTAGTAGATACATGGAATATCCTCCCAGTGGGGGCAGTAACAGTGATATAGAAAGGGTAGTAGATACATGGAATAACCTCCCAGTGGGAGCAGTAACAGTATATATGAAAGGTAGTAGATACATGGAATATCCTCCAGTGGGAGCAGTAACAGTGATATAGAAAGGGTAGTAGATACATGGAATAGCCTCCCAGTGGGAGCAGTAACAGTGATATAGAAAGGGTAGTAGATACATGAAATAGCCCAGTGGGGGCAGTAACAGTGATATAGAAAGGGTAGTAGATACATGGAATAGTCTCCCAGTGGGAGCAGTAACAGTGATATAGAAAGGGTAGTAGATACATGGAATAGCCTCCCAGTGGGAGCAGTAACAGTGATATAGAAAGGGTAGTAGATACATGGAATAGCCTCCCAGTGGGAGCAGTAACAGTTGATATAGAAAGGGTAGTAGATACATGGAATAACCTCCAGTGGGGCAGTAACAGTGATATAGAAAGGGTAGTAGATACATGGAATAGCCTCCCAGTGGGGCAGTAACAGTGATATAGGAAGAGTAGTAGATACATGAATATTCCTCCCAGTGGGGCAGTAACAGTGATATAGAAAGGGTAGTAGATACATGGAATAGCCTCCCAGTGGGAGCAGTAACAGTGATATAGAAAGAAAGTAGTAGATACATGAATAGCCTCCCAGTGGGGGCAGTAACAGTGATATAGAAAGAGTAGTAGATACATGGAATAACCTCCCAGTGGGAGCAGTAACAGTGATATAGAAAGGGTAGTAGATACATGGAATATCTCCCAGTGGGAGCAGTAACAGTGATATAGAAAGGGTAGTAGATACATGGAATAGCCTCCCAGTGGGGCAGTAACAGTGATATAGAAAGGGTAGTAGATACATGGAATATCCTCCCAGTGGGAGCAGTAACAGTGATATAGAAAGGGTAGTAGATACATGGAATAGCCTCACAGTGGGGGCAGTAACAGTGATATAGAAAGGGTAGTAGATACATGGAATAGCCTCCCAGTGGTGGCAGTAACAGTGATATAGAAAGGTAGTAGATACATGGAATTCCTCCCAGTGGGGGCAGTAACAGTGATATAGAAAGGGTAGTAGATACATGGAATAGCCCCCAGTGGGAGCAGTAACAGTGATATAGAAAGGTAGTAGATACATGGAATAGCCTCCGAGTGGGAGCAGTAACAGTGATATAGAAAGGGTAGTAGATACATGGAATAACCTCCAGTGGGGCAGTAACAGTGATATAGAAAGGTAGTAGATACATGGAATAGCCTCCCAGTGGGGCAGTAACAGTGATATAGGAAGAGTAGTAGATACATGGAATCTCCTCCCAGTGGGGCAGTAACAGTGATATAGAAAGGGTAGTAGATACATGGAATAGCCTCCCAGTGGGAGCAGTAACAGTGATATAGAAAGGGTAGTAGATACATGGAATATCCTCCCAGTGGGAGCAGTAACAGTGATATAGAAAGGGTAGTAGATACATGGAATAGCCTCCCAGTGGGGCAGTAACAGTGATATAGAAAGGGTAGTAGATACATGGAATATCCTCCCAGTGGGAGCAGTAACAGTGATATAGAAGGGTAGTAGATACATGGAATAGCCTCCCAGTGGGGCAGTAACAGTGATATAGAAAGGGTAGTAGATACATGGAATAGCCTCCCAGTGGTGGCAGTAACAGTGATATAGAAAGGGTAGTAGATACATGGAATATCCTCCCAGTGGGGGCAGTAACAGTGATATAGAAAGGGTAGTAGATACATGGAATAGCCTCCCAGTGGGAGCAGTAACAGTGATATAGAAAGGGTAGTAGATACATGGAATAGTCTCCCAGTGGGAGCAGTTACAGTGATATAGAAAGGGTAGTAGATACATGGAATAGCCTCCCAGTGGGGGCAGTAACAGTGATATAGAAAGGGTAGTAGATACATGGAATAGCCTCCCAGTGGGGGCAGTAACAGTGATATAGAAAGGGTAGTAGATACATGGAATAGCCTCCCAGTGGGAGCAGTAACAGTGATATAGAAAGGGTAGTAGTTACCCCTGTTTTCTGTCCTCTCCCTTTTGTAACACGGCAGTAAAGTTTGTTACTGCTCCTTGCAGCTTCTATACAGTAATACAGAGTGAGAATGCTGTTTCTCTACAGGCAGCACACTGATCTTATATTAAATTATATGCAAATTGGGGTTTTATTTTTAATGTTCGGTCATTATTGTATTTTCGATGCAATATTGAAAGGGTTAAAGGACATTTTTAAACTATAATTTTTTTTCTCAAAGCCAAACGCTCTATATCTTATATACATTCGACGCATTTAATTATGTCCACTGCGCCTCCCGTGACATGCCTGGCGGTTATTATCTCCTCTGGACAATAAAATGCTGTTACAGTAATACATTTTTATATATATATTTACATGTTTACATATTATTTAATTTTTTTTATTTTTCTTTCATTTCTACGTTTCATCTAAACCCGTATTATTAGCACCTTATTATATCCACCTTGCAGCCTCTCCGCCAGAACCGATCAGCCCGATTACCGAAAACATAAAGCCATGTCATAGAATTTATTCTATTTGCCCCTAACAGGTTGTTCCTCGCGACGCGATGTCAGGCGGCTTTTATTTTTTCTTTAAGATTATTATAACACTTCAAAGAGCGCGCGTTAAGCAATAAATCTGCTCTGTGAGGTCGCGGATCCGAAACTCTTGTGCGCCGTTAGTGTGCGTGAAGGGAGATTTTTTTTCTGTGTATTGACATATCAACCCTGAACCCCATACATCTCATGTTCATCTCCCCTCATCAGTAATTAATATTTTTAAAAAAATCTTACTTTATTTGTTTTACTTTGGTGTCTATTTTTTTTACCTTATTTTTATTTATTTATTTATATTTTTTTAACCTTTCATTAACTTTTAATCTTAGGTATTTCTGTTAACGTAATATATTCTTTACCTTGTTTTAATCTTTTATTAACCTTATTTTTACCTTCTGTAACCTTTAACTTTTTTTCTCTTACCTTTATATTATTTGTTTTTCAGGGAAATTCAAAGAGATCCGAATGGCTGGAGAAAGGGAACCGAATGCTGAAAATCAGCTTTCGGTTACCTTTCCTTGTCATTCGGCTATTCAGAGGGCAGGCAATTCGCCAAATCTTGGCAAATTGCCTGCACATTCGGTGCCTGTTTGAGGGCAGTGAAATCCCTATAGAGAAGCAATGCTTCATCTATTCAGAGAACAAAAAACAGCAGTGAAAGGTTCCCCTAATGCCCTGCCATTCGATGGTTTAATTCGGCAGGTTTATTCAGGCGAATCCCATAGGCTTCAATGTTAAAAATATTCCCGTTTTAATTCAATATCTAATAAACCGTTCATTATAATATTCTGCAGTAAAGAGTCTATTTATTTATCGATTTTTTTAGGATATCTTAAGCATTTTTCGGGATTTTTTTTTTTTTTACTTTACTTCTTTTTTCTGTAACAGCCCTTTTTATTATCATTCCCTGGACCTCATTGTCACGTTCCCACTTTCCAACCCTGTCTCCCTGCCCTCTGTTTTCCTTATGTCTGTGTTCCCATGTGTTTCCCTGTGCTGCTTTCCCTGACATGCAGCTCAGGGGTTAAGTTCATTGCTCGTTGAGCTTCTGCTGGTGATATGGGCTGATTACTCCCCTATATAAAGCCATGTGCCCATATCACCATGCTCTTGCATCCTGGTTCACTTCAGCTACAGATTTGTTCCTGAGAGCTCCCTGTTATTCTATCCTAGTGCTTTCTCAATGTTTCCCCCTTGTCTGAGTTCTAGGTTTCTGATTGACTTCCTGGTATTGACCCTCTGGCCTGGCTGACGGTTTTTTCTCTGGTGCTATATCCCCGCTTTGGCTCAAGGTATACGTTTTGGTTTTGATCCCTGGCTTATTTATTGACCACTCTTCTGGACATCCCTAGCGGTTCTGTGCTTATCGTATTATATGTTGTGTATCCCTGTAGACCACGGCTTTAGTTTATTGAAGTCCTTCCCTGCAAGTTATTGAGTATATCTCCTTTAGGTGTCTGTGTTTTTCCCAGGACTCTGCACGGCTACAAGGTATCCTTTTTCCATTAGTGCAGATTCGGCCACTCTAAGGACCGATCTATCAGTATAGGGCTCCTTCGGTATTAGCCGTGCAGAGGTCCCCAGCGTCTTCTGTGGTTTATTTCCTTATCCTGATTGTTGTGTCACGCACCTCTGCGTATAGCGGCTTTTCCTCTTACCTGGGCCCTACTTGGCGCATGCCAGGTACCGCCATTGTGGCTGAACATGACACTCATATGTAAATTTCAGACATTTTCACTCAGTAGTTTCTTTGCAAACAGCGTTTCACTTTTCAAACATTCAAGCAAACTTGTTTTTAATTTATTCACTGCATTTGTCTGCGGTGACGGCTTTTTCCGGCGACTTCGCTGTGTGTGATCGGCTCCTGCACGGGTTTATCCGGCGTTTTTGGCGGGTTAATCCAGATGTTTTTGCGAGTTTCTTTGTGCGCTCGCCCTCGTTTTCCGGTGAGTTTTCGGCGGGTTTGCGGCGACTTTTTCCTGCATTTCGCCGGCCCTGTGGTGCTTGTTGAATACACCGCAGGGTCACCGAAATGGGATCGCCAAATCAAACCGAATTTGAAGAGAACGAAACGTCACCGAACGTGCAATGGCTTTTCGATTGTCTTTGAATAACCTTGTTAGTTTATTTTATTAGTTTTCTTTTCTTTTTTTACCTTATTTAAAAAAAATTTATCATATTTTGTTTGTACCCTGTTTTAACTTTTAACCTTATTTTATTTCTTATACCTTAATTTTGCTTTTATATTTTATCTTTTTTCTTTTTTAAACTTATTTTCGATTTTTCGATTAGATTTTATTTATTATTACCATATTTTAACTTTTTTAGCCTTATTTTATTCATTTTATCTGAATGAATACTGTTTTTACATCTTATTAATTTTTTTAACTTCTCTTACTTATTTTTACATTATTTTATCTTTTTTAACCCTATTTAAATTTTTTACCTTAATTTGTTTATTTTTGCCCTTTCTTATCTCTTTTTACCTTCTCTTTCTTTGAGCCTTATTTTCTATATTTTGTACCATATTTTTTTAATTTAAATGTATTTATTTTGACCTTATTTTATTTTTGTTAAGCTTATTTTATGTTTTACCTTAGCTTATTTGCTTTTACCTTATTTTATCTTTTTTTACCTTATTTTATTTTTTCCACATTTTTGTAACTTTTTATTCTTTATCTTATGTATTGTTACCTTATTTTATAAATTTTTACTTTTTAGTCTTATTTTGTTATTTTACTCTATTTTATTATTTTACCTTATCACTTTTTACTTTATTTAACTATTTTTGTCTTATTTTATCTTTTCTATGCCATATTTTATTTATTTATTGCCTAATTTTGTTAATTTTTAACTTATTTTACCATTTTTAACAAAATAATTTTTCCTCATTTTATCTTTTTTAAAATCTTATTTTATCTTGTCTTTTACCTTTATTTATTTATTTATTCAGTCATTTATACCAATTTTTATAGAAAAAAAAGCAGATCTGGTCCGTGTACTCCCCCCCAACCCCCCCCCCCCCACTGCTGATCCCTTCCCCGATACGCCACAGGTTTATTAAAGAATAAAAGCGCGCGCTTCAGATCTTTACCTGCTTGATCAAAGGTGATTAGATGACACTTATCATTCTCTGCTCAGCTTATTATGCATTCATGGCCCCTTAAAAGATGTCACCAGTGGAAAGCGTCCCCACCCGACCCGTGCTGATCAAAGATGATCATTTGACACCAACCCCTGCCTTTTAATCATAGATTCGCTGTCGGAGCCCAAAAATGTCAGGAAGCCCATCAGGTTCTCCTGATTAGTAGCGGGTTCCGTGTCCCTGCCTGTGTATAAAGTGAAAGGTAACATAGTACTGCACCCCACATAGTATCACACCCCGATGTATATTCTGGTCCTCGCCTCTCTCCACACATCGGCTCGGAATTGGAGAAAAAGATAATATTGAACGTTTAATTTGTTTATTATTAAATAATTATTTACTAATTATTAATCATTAATAGTTATTTACCGATTCGTTACGAAACAGGAACAGGGCCGGAGAATCAGACCCAGCTCTAGATGTAGGCCTGGGTCCTGCCACGGTCTTGCTTGCTGTCTCGTCCGGTCGATGGGGCCGTCCACAGAGTGAGACGCTGATTGAGCTGCCAGTGCTGAATTCACCCTCCACCTGCCTGGATGCTAACTGTGGGCACCGCTGTGTCCTCCCTCCTCCCTCACAAAAGTAAGAACTACACCAACAGATAGTCATGCATTTGGAGGGTTAGTGTCTGTGTCATTGTGTTTTATGTGTCTGTTTTGTATGTCTTTGCCCCACTGTGTTTTTCTGTGGTTTTGTCTGTCAGTGTCTGTTCGAGCCTGCTAGTGTGTGTGTGTTTCTCTGCCAGTGTGCATGCCTGTCTATGTCAGTATGTCTGTCAGTGTCTATGTTTGTACGTCTTTGTCAGTGTCTGTGTTTTATATGTTTGTCTTTAATTCCATGTTTCTGTCTCTGTTTGTGTGTTTGTGTGTCAGTGTCTGTGCGAGCTTGCTAGTGTGTGTGTTTCTCTGCCAGTGTGTCTGCCTGTCTATGTAAGTATGTCTGCAAGTGTCTGTGTTTGTATGTCTTTGTCAGTGTCTGTGTTTTATATGTCTGTCTTTAACTCCATGTTTCTGTCTCTGCTTGTGTGTGTGTTTGTCTTTGTCAGTGTCTGTGTGAGCCTGCTAATGTGTGTGTATGTTACTATGTGTGTATGTGTGTCAGTGTCTGTGTTTGAATGTCTGTCTATCACATCCATATTTCTGCATCTTTTTGTGTGTGTTTGTGTGTCTCAGTGGCTATGTTTCATATATGTATCTTCAACTTCATGTTTCTGTCTGTGTTTGTGTGTGTTTGTCTTTGTCAGTGTCTGTGTGAGCCTGCTAATTAGGGATGGGCCGAACGCCCCTGTGTTCGGTTTGAACTCGAATACCCGAACGGCCGAAAGGTTCAAACTCAAACTTAATGCAAGTCAATGGGGGTCAAACTTCCGAAAATGAAAGTGCCCTCCTAGAGGGCATATATGCAAGATATTGGCCATAAAAGGTGTATGGGGGTCCGGGTAGTGCCCTGGGGGACAGGAAACAATGAAAAAAAAGAGGGAAAAAAAACGTTTTTAACCTTTTCACTGCTGAGTGCGGAGCCATTTCATCGCTATGCGCTGAGCTAATTTTTACTACTTTTGCTCATGTTTAAACGTGATTTGAAGCCATGGGAAATGTTTTATCACCAACGAGTGGTAAATGTTTGACCAACAATGAGTGGGAACTGTTTGATCAACAACGAGTGGGAAATGTTTGACCAACAACGAGTGGGAAATGTTTGTCCAACAACGAGTGGGAAATATTTGTCCAATAACGAGTGGGAAATATTTGTCCAATAACGAGTGGGAAATATTTGTCCAATAACGAGTGGGAAATATTTGTCCAATAACGAGTGGGAAATGTTTGACCAACAACGAGTGAGAAATGTTTGACCAACAACTAGTGGGAAATATTTGACCAACAACGAGTGGGAAATGGTTGTCCAGCAACGAGTGGGAAATGTTTGTCCAACAACGAGTGGGTGTCATGATCCACCTGGACGCTGTCACGGTCTGGACCCCCTGATCCTCTGACGCCTCCTTTTGTTGCACTTTTTGCCGTGTCCTGCATTACTTATGCAGATGCCGGGACTTTGTTTTGGTTTTTCTTTTTTTTCCCCCACGCTCAGTTCTGGACTTTGATTCCTTGTATTCAAATCAGACCATCACCTGCAGATCATCCTGCCCAGTTTCCCTGTATTTAAGGAGGTCACACCCCATGTGCTTCACTTCCTCATTGAAGTCTGGACTTTGTGCCTTGCTGACCTGCTATTGGAAACTCCTTGTGCTGACCATAGCTTCTGAATACCCTCTGGATTACCGGTTATACCCTCTGGACCATCCATCTGATTTCCCTCTCGATTACCCATCTGGAACCCTCCTGTGAACCTTCCTACCTCTGATATACCGGTAACCCTCATCATTTGTTGCAAGTAACCCCTCATTGGATTTTACGTGTATGACCCCTGGCTCTGGACTCTTGATTATTCTGATATCCGTATTCCTCGACTTCTGCTTGCTACCCCGACCACGAGATTGCCTTGTCCTATATCTGATACCTTGCTCTGGACTTTATCATTTCAGTTCAGTATTTTCCTCCGTTTTCTGCTCAGCGAAGCTATACATTTATTTCTGCTGTTTTTGTTTATTTAGTAATAAATATTTTTGTTTTGACCCCTCAACTTGCATAATTCATCACTGCTCACTGCAATCTGGGCACACACATGCAACCCACGCAAAGTCCGCATGACAGTGGGAAATGTTTGTCCAACAACGAGTGGGAAATGTTTGTCCAACAAGTGGGAAATGTTTGACCAACAATGAGTGGGAAATGTTTGTCCAACACACAGGACAGGGTATACCTGAAATAGGCAAGACGGTATACAAGGACGCATTCTAACACAAGCCCAAACCGATCAGTGTTAGAGTGGTCAGGGATAGCCAAAACAGTACACAGGGGTGCCGGTTTCATTCGGCAGGTTTATTCAGGAGAATCCCATAGGCTTCAATGTTAAAAAATATTTCCTGTTTTAATTCAATCCTATACTATAAAAAAGTAAGGCTTGGCATGTCCGTCGCCAAGCCTACTCTGCGCATGCGCGTGCAACCTGCGGCGGTTGGCTGCGCGCGCATGCAACCGCCGCGGCACGAGCCGGCTGTGCGCTCGCCGCGGCGGTTACAAGATGCACACAGCACCCGGCTGCCGCACGCATCCAACCCTGAGCGGCGAAGGGAAAGTTCCCTCGCTTCCGCTCTTTGAAGGACCCAAGCCGCGGTCACGTGGGAGTCCCACGTGACCGCGGCTTGGGTCCTTCAACGAGCGGAAGCGGGGAAACTTTCCCTTCGCCGCTCGGGAAGGTAAGTATGCGGCTGAGAGCTCCAGGGGCAGCTTTCCGAATGCCGATAGAGCATTCGAACAGCCGCCCCATGTCTGGTCTGGGGTCTGAGCTTTGGGGCAAATATCCATGAGAGCTTGGGGGCAAATATCCATGTGCTGGGGCAGTATATCCACGAGCTGGGGCAGTATCCACGAGCTGGGGCAATATCCACGAGCTGGGGCAGTATATCCATGTGCTGGGGCAATATATCCACAAGCTGGGGCAATATCCACGAGCTGGGGCAATATCCACGAGCTGGGGCAATATATCCACGAGCTGGGGCAATATATCCACGAACTGGGGCAATATATCCACGAGCTGGGGCAATATATCCACGAGCTGGGGCAATATATCCACGAGCTGGGGCAATATATCCACGAGCTGGGGCAATATATCCACGAGCTGGGGCAATATCCACGAGCTGTGGTAATATCCATGAGCTGGGGCAGTATTAATAATAGACTGCCCTCTGGGCAGGCTTTCCAACTAGTATCTAATAAACCGTTTATTATTATATTCTGCAGCAAAAAGTCTCTTATTTATAGATTCTTTTAGGATCTTGTAAGCATTTTTTGGAATTTGATTTGCAAAATCTTTTTTCCTTTTTTTTTTAATCGATTTTTCATTTTTCTGTAACAGTCCTTTTTTATTATCATTCATTGGATCTCATATGTAAATTTCAGACATTTTTGTTCAGTATTTTTTTTTGCAAACAGCGTTTCACTAACGGTCGAACTTTGAGCGAACATCGCAAAAAGTTCGAACTTCGCCGAACGTTCGATGGCCGATGTTCGATTCGAACCGGAAGCCCATCCCGACTGCTAATGTGTGTGTCTGTATGTTACTATGTCTGTGTACTTTTTTTTTCTATGTGTGTATGTGTGTCAGTGTCTGTGTTTGAATGTCTGTCTATCACATCCATGTTTCTGTCTCCTTTTGTGTGTGTGTTTGTGTTTGTCAGTGTCTCTGTGAGCTTGCTAATGTGTGTGCTACTCTGTCAATATACATGCCTGACTAGGTGCGTATTCGTGTCAGTGTCTGTGTTTGTATGTCTTTGCCATTGTCCATGTTTGTATGTCTGGCTGTCAATCCGTGTTTCTGTCTCTGTGTGTTTTTGTGTCTCCCAGGGGCTCTGTAATGCTACTGTGTGTGTTTTCTCTGAAATGTGCGTGTCTGTCTATGTGTGTCAATTTGTCAATGTCTGTGTGAAGCTACCAATGTTTGTGTGTTCATTTTTAACTGTCAGTGTGTCTGTCAGTGATCTGCCTCTGTGTGTGTGCCTCACAGTTTCCTTGTGTCGTTGTCTCTGTGCTTGTCTCATTGCCAATTAGCGACTTCGTTTGCATTAGGCTTGTGCACCGATTTTTTTTTTCGGTTCGA
The DNA here is from genome assembly GCA_009667805.1 of Leptobrachium leishanense. Lineage (NCBI taxonomy): Eukaryota > Metazoa > Chordata > Amphibia > Anura > Megophryidae > Leptobrachium > Leptobrachium leishanense. The sequence continues at coordinate 77,296,398 of CM019075.1, forward strand.
TTTGTCCGGATTTTTAAAATTTTCGATTCGGCTCGTTTCGACCGATTTCTGTATCGTTCGGCTCGTTTTTCGTGCACATTTTTTTTTCGGAATATCGACCATTTTTCGTATTTTCGGGTCACTTTGCTCGTTTTTTGTATCGACTTTTCGGAAATTTTGGAAATTTTCGTTTTTTTCGGAACGTCTGTTCTCCTCGTTTCAAAGTGTCTACGATAATTCTGGCGATTCTATCGTGTTTTTTTTTTATTAAATAAAGATCCTTTTTTTCTTATGAATAATTGAATATACATTTCACAACTTTATTTAATCATATTAAAATGGTATGAAAGCCAAGGAACAAAAAAAATGAACAAAACGATTTAAAAAACGCTAAACTGACCCGAATGCCACAAGAAACAAGTGATACGCATTTACAAATACAAAATTTACAGAATCAGCGATATAACCGATAATAGTTAAATATACGATTTCCAGAATTACTGAAATGGAACCGAAATCACGAATGGAACCGAAATCATGAATAGAGCAAAAATAAATTTCGATTTGACACATTTCAAGTCCATTCGAAAAATCCGAAATTTTTTCGTTTTGGCTCGGAAAACTTTTCGGGTCCGACCCGATTCGGAAATTCGGCTGAATCCGAAGTCACGAATCGGGAAATTTCGTGAAAATTCCGAAATTCCGAAACCCGAAACGCACATCCCTAGTTTGCATCTGCCATTGCTTCTTTGTGTCTCTGCCATTTTTCCCTGCTATATATTCCCTGCTAGTATCATTGTCATTGCCTGTGTGTCTTTGTGTGTGTTCATGCTAATGCCTCTTCTCCTCTATTAACCCTCCTGACTGCTCCCCATTAGTTTCCTTTTAATTCTACACCTGAATCCACTGCTGGCTTCTTTGTGATCTCTGCAGGATATGACATGCTTCTTGCTCACCATATCATGTGACTGCAGGGTGGGCTGGGCTCTCCAGCCAATCCAGTTGCTCTCAGTGCAGGAACTCTTTCATGTCATTGGATGGGGCTGGTTCCCAAAGTATGGGGCAGGGAGCTCACAGCAGTGTGTCTACATGGGTCATGTGACTGGTCACATGGTGCAGAGTGTCCCTTTAAATCTCTTCCATCTAACCCACAGAGGCAAGAGAGTGTCTAGTGTGAACGCAGCCAATCAGACGACAATCCAAGAGCCTGTACTGAGTAGGAATGGACGACCACCATCAGATTCCATGTCCAAAGGTGATCGTGTCCTGGAAGGCTGTCAATTAAATTGTGTCTCTTTAAAAAGCGACAGGACGACTCTATTGATAAATACAATGTATCATATGATTATAAACAAACAAACAGAAAATGCTCAGGTCATTATTTCCCCAAAAAAACAAGAATTTAGTTAAAATGAACTTTCTAACTCTCCTGCGACGTCTCCAGCCTCATTAGCTCCGGCGAGTTTGGTGTAAAAATGACTGTTTTAGGGGCATTTGTTGATTCTCAGAGCACAGGAGCCGCCGTCATCTCATTTCATGTCGCCAGCTTGGCCGATTCCAGCCGGGCCGTCTGTAATAAATACCGATGCTCTCGCAGAGACGTCTTTATTGAATGAATGAGCCGCGCCAGCGCGCCGGAGCTTCCCCCTTCCCCATGATATTTTCCCACATTAGCAAAAGATCACAAGTAATGGCAATTTAATCGACTAATATATCCCAAAATGCGATGTTTGGTCAAAGTTTCTATCACGCGAGTAGTCACACACAGAAACAGCAGAAAATTACCCTTTATTACGTGCTGGAGCGCACGACGACGGCTAATTGTGTGGACAATCTGACCTGAAATGCAGCAATTAAAGTAAAAAGTACAGAAAGTGAGACAAATCACACTGTGGGCTCGACTCATTTCATGTATTTTCTTTTCCTTTTGCAATATTTAACATTCCGCTAACAGCGATACATTCATATCAGAGAATTTGCCAAATCACAGAGATTTACAGGGTTATTCAAAGAGATCGAATTGCTTGAGAAAGGTAACGGGATGCTGTAAATCAGCGTTCGGTTACCTTTCTTGGCCATTCGGCTATCCAGAGAGCAGGCAATTCGCAAAATCCTGGCGAATTGCCTGCACATACGGTGCCTGTTCGCTGACTGTTCGAGGGCAGTGAAATCCCCATGAAAAAGCACTGCTTTGGCTATTCAGAGAACACAAACCAGCAGTGAAAGGTTCCTGAAATGCCCTTTCGGTGGTTTCATGCAGCAGATTTATTCAGGAGAATCCCATAGGCTTCAATGTTAAAAATATTCCCGTTTTAATTCAATATCTAATAAACCGTTCATTATAAAATTCTGCAGTAAAGAGTCTCTTTATTTATAGATTTTTTAGGATATTTTAAGCATTTTTCGTAATTTATTTATTTTATTTTTTTTCTAAAAGTCCGATTTTTTTTTTTTTTTTTTTGATTTTTCTTTTTAAGTTTACTTATTTTTTCTGTAACAGCCCTCTTTATTATAATTCCCTGGACCTCATATGCAAATTTCAGACATTTTCGCTCAGTAGTTTCTTTGCAAACAGCGTTTCACTTTCACACATTCATACAAACTGTTTTCCTAATTTATTCACTGCCTCTTCTGCTGTGTCGAAGCTGCGATCGGCTCCTGTTCGGGTTTTTCTGTTGTTTTTTTGGCAGGTTAATCCAGATGTTTTTGAGGGTTTTCGGCGTGCATTCGCTGGGTTTTTCGGTTAGTTTTCGTCGGGTTTGCGGCAGCCTTTCCCTGCAATTCGGGGACCCTGTGGTGTTTGCTGAATACAGCGCAGGGTCACCGAAATGCAATCGGCAAAAGGAACCGAATTGAAGAGAACGAAAAGTCACCGAACGTGCAGTGACTTTTCAAATCTCTTTGAATAACCCTGTTTGTTACTAAACGTCTCAAGCAGTGATGCACCGAACACCCCCATGTTCGGTTTGCATTTGAACTCCAACACCCGAAAAAGTTTGACTGCGAACTCGAACGCAATGCAAACACCATGCAAGTCAATGGGGCTCGAACGTTCGAAAATTAAGGTCCCCTCCAAGATTGCATATATGCAAGATATTGGCCATAAAAGTAAAAGGTGTAAAAGGTGTAAAAGACAACATTTTTAACCCTTTCACTGCTGAGTGCTGAGCTGTTTCACCGCTGTGCGCTGAGCTCATTTTTTCCACTTTTGCTCCTGTTTAAATGTGAGTTGAAGCCATGGGAAATGTTTTATCACCAACGAGTGGTAAATGTTTGACCAACAATGAGTGGGAAATGTTTGACCAGCAATGAGTGGTAAATGTTTGACCAGAAATGAGTGGGAAATGTTCGACCAACAATGAGTGGGAAATGTTTGACTAGCAATGAGTGGGAAATGTTTGACCAACAATGAGTGGTAAATGTGTGACCAGCAATGAGTGGGAAATGTTTGATCAACAATGAGTGGGAAATGTTTGACCAACAATGAGTGGGAAATATTCCCGTTTTAATTCAACATCTAATAAACCATTTGTTATTATATTCTGCAGTAAAAAGTCTCTTTATTTATAGATTTCTTTCTTTTTTTTTTTAATAAATTCTTGTTTGAACTTTCAGTGAACGTCCCGAAAAGTTTGAAGTTTGCAAATTTTCGAACAGTCGATGTACGAATCGAAAATCAAAATGATTCGAACCGGCAGCCCATCCCTGGTCTCAAGGGGAAAAGGAACATGGAACAGTGATATAGAAAGGGTAGTAGATACATGGAATATCCTCTCAGTGGAGCAGTAACAGTGATATAGATAGGGAAGTAGATACACGGAATAGTCTCCCAGTGGGGGCAGTGATATAGAAAGGGTAGTAGATAAATGGAGTAACCTCCCAGTGGGGGCAGTAACAGTGATATAGAAAGGGTAGTAGATACATGGAATATCCTCCCAGTGGGAGCAGTAACAGTGATATAGAAAGGGTAGTAGATACATGGAATAGCCTCCCAGTTGGGGCAGTAACAGTGATATACAAAGGGTAGTAGATACATGGAATGACCTCCCAGTGGGGGTAGTAACAGTGATATAGAAAGGGTAGTAGATACATGGAATAGCCTCCCAGTTGGGGCAGTAACAGTGATATAGAAAGGGTAGTAGATATATGGAATAGCCTCCCAGTAGGAGCAGTAACAGTGATATAGAAAGGGTAGTAGATACATGGAATTTCCTCCCAGTGGGAGCAGTAACAGTGATATAGAAAGAGTAGTAGATACATGGAATAGCCTCCCAGTGAATAGAAACCGATAGATAGATTGATAGATAGATACCGATAGAAAGATAGATACAGATAGATGCAGATAGATACAGATAAATAAAGATAGATACAGATAGATAGATAGATAAATAGATACAGGTAGATACAGATAGATAGATAGATAGATAGATAGATAGAGATAGACAGATATAGATAGATACAGATCGATAGATACAGATCGATAGATACAGATCGATAGATACAGATAGATAGATACAGATAGATAGATACAGATAGATAGATATATAGATACAGATAGATGGATGGATAGATAGATAGATACATAGATACAGATCGATAGATACAGATAGATAGATAGATAGATACAGATAGATATAGATAGATAGATACAGATAGATATAGATAGATATAGATAGATAGATACAGATAGATATAGATAGATACAGATAGATAGATAGAGATAAATACAGATAGATAGATTGATACAGATAGATAGATAGATACAGATGGATAGATATAGATAGATAGAGATAGATACAGATGGATAGATATAGATAGATAGAGATAGATAGATACAGATAGATAGATAGAGATAGATACAGATAGATAGATACAGATCGATAGATAGATATAGATAGATACAGATCGATAGATAAATATATAGATAGATACAGATAGATAGAGATATAGATAGATGAATACAGATAGATAGATAGATACAGATCGATAGATAGATAGATACAGATAGATGGATAGATAGATACATAGACAGATAGAACAATGAAGAGATGGACAGGCAGATAGATACAGATAGATAGATAGATAGATACAGATCGATAGATAGATACAGATAGATACATAGATATATAGATATAGATAGATAGATACAGATAGATAGATACATACATAGATAGATACAGATAGATAGATACATACATAGATAGATACAGATAGATAGATACAGATAGATAGATACAGATAGATTGATACAGATAGATACATAGATAGATATATAGATATAGATAGATAGATACAGATAGATACATAGATAGATATATAGATATAGATAGATAGATACAGATAGATACATAGATAGATATATAGATATAGATAGATAGATACAGATAGATAGATACATACATAGATAGATACAGATAGATAGATAGAGATAGATACAGATAGATAGATACAGATAGATACAGATAGATACAGATAGATAGATAGATAGATACAGATAGATAGATAGATAGATAGATAGATAGATACAGATAGATAGATACAGATAGATAGATAGATACAGATAGATCGATGCATAGATAGATAGAACAATGAAGGGATGGACAGGCAGATAGACAGGTAGATGCACCTGAACATTAAACTGAAATTAAAAATTTCCGCCATTAAATGCTGCATTTCCATCCAGTATATATTAATTTATTCGTCATGACTATTTCCACTTAATTCTCCTAATTCCCGGCTTAGTGAATAACCTCCATTAAATTAACTAATAAATCGCTGACCTAAATAATTGGAATCACAGCTGGATGTTCATTGAACTGTCTGGGGAGATAAATACTGGCCGTGTAATGTTATATTAGTATCTCCTCCATTGGCCTAGATTCCCACCATATCCCGGAACGGGCACTAGCGAAGTTATCCTTATGGGATATTCCCGCAGTGCGCATTAATGCCGTGAAGAAAATATATTATATCGGCTAATAGCGCTTCAGTATTCTTTTAAAATCCATGAAATAGGCTTTCCAAATAATAGCATTTTTATGTTTTCAATGAAAATGTGAGGATTGTATGAATCGTTTTGTGTTTTTTCATCTGAGCATTCTGTCCTCCATCTACATCGCTCTGTAAGATGATATCGATCCTCTTCCTCCTGCACAGACCAGCAGCATCTCTCACCACACTACTGCAGCCAAGGAAGCTAAGGGGCAGTCTGCAGTATGTTGAATGCTGTTAGATAAATAGGGTTAACTCTTTGTGGGCAGAAAATAAGTAACATTTTTCAGCTGCTAAAATGCTTCTTTTCCCGGCTGGATTTATTATAGCAACCGTTAAAATGCCCTGGGATGTTGTTCCCTGCACTTTACAAGGACATAATAAGTTAAAAGTCATTTTTAAAGAACAATTTATAACTTAATTTGCCTTAATTAGGTGATAAATGAAGAGTTTGCGTTTTATTGGACTTGCAAGGGTCAGACCGGGCGTTAATGGGACTTCCAGGTGTAAACATATGGATTTTGCCGATACTCACTAGTAGGGATGAGCTGTTCGGGTTCGGACGGTTTGGGGTTCGACCCAAACTTAGCCTGTTCGAGTGGATCGCGAACACCAAACATTTCCGGGTGTTTGCCGCATGTTCGACCACAATGGACCACAATGCATTTTCCCACTGGCCTGAATCTCGTAATTGGCTACAGCCTTGCACCTGACCACAGGTCTGGTGCAAGACTGGTTCAACACTATGCCAATCACCGCTCAGAGTCCCGATTGGGCAAATTTTGGCCAATCATGGGCTCACAGAGCTAAGTCCCGCAGCACACTATATAACGTTTCCACGCAGCGCTTCGGCACACATTTCAGAGGAGATTTCAAAGGAGATAGTTGTGTCTTGTTACTGCCGGTCTGCCACGCTACTGGGGGGGTCTCCTTTCTACCAAATATCAGGGAATTTAGGTGATGTGTGTCTTGTCACTGTGCCAGCAAGTTTTTTGGGGGTTTACAACTTTCTTTAAAACATTTGTGAATTGAGGTGATTTTCTGGGTCTTGTCACTGTGCCAGCAAGTTTTTTTGGGGCTCACTAATTTCTTTAAAACATTGGTGAATTAAGGTGATCTGTGTATCATCACACAACCAGTACCACGCTGTATTTTGGGGCTCACTAATTTCTTTAAAACATTTGTGAATTGAGGTGATCTGTGTCTCGTCACTGGCTGCCAGCTATCAGTGTGTCTCACTGAGTTATACCAGAGTTCTTTAAATCTTTATACCAGAGTTGAATCAGAGTTCTGTATATATTAATCTATAAATCACTCACCATGTCTGAAAGAACAAAAAGGACAGGCAGACGCTGCCAGACACAGATAAGAGGGCAAGCAGCCCCTGTGTCGGGAGGCTGTGTCTCTGGTCGTGGTGGACGTGGTGCATCCTCTGCAGGGGCACGCTTGTCCTTTCTATCTGGTGCTGGCCGTCTTCTTAAGCAGCAGCAACATACAGAGGACTTGGTGGATTGGCTAACCAGGCCATCCTCATCCTCCAAGTCCTCTGCCAGCCAGGCTTCTAGTGCTTTACAGTCCACCTCAGCTGCCAAAGCATCTAATGCAGCCTCCATGTCCACAGCTACTCCTGCCATAGCCTCGCTATCACACATGGAGGAGTCAGCTGAATTGTTTGACTACAATGAGAGTGACATGCTGCTTGAGGATGCGCAGCAAGTACAGTGCTCTGATTCAATCTCTGAGGTTGAGCAAGGAAGTATAATCAACCTAGAGGAAGGGGGTGCCAGTGATGACACACAAATTACTGGCACTCATGTTGCCCCAGCAGCTGCAGCATACTGCTAAGTTGGCTCCAGTGACGAGGAGATAGGGGGTGAAGATGACATTGATGATGAGGTCACTGACTCCACCTGGGTGCCAGATCGAACTGAGGAATCAAGTGAGGAGGAGGGGGAGGAGGAGGAGAAGGAGGCACAGCAAACACGAGGCACAACATCCTCTGTGACCAACCGTAGCACTAGCCAGTCCAAGGCATCAGATGTCAGAGCTGCTCCGGTGCAGAGCGCTGTTGTCTCAAAGAACACATGCAGGAACTCTGCTGTCTGGGAGTTCTTTAAGAAATGTGCAGCAGACCCCCTCGTTGCTATTTGTAATCTATGTCAGATGAGGCTGAAGCGTGGGATAAACACCGGACACTTGGGTACCACGTGCTTGAGGCGACATATGAACAAGTGCCACACATCCCGTTGGCGAAAAACTTTGCGTAGGTCCTCCTCCTCCTCATCTGTCTCTACCCACACTGTATGTCCTGCCATGTCATTGCCTACAACCTCCACCAACAGTGATGATGCTACAGTAATGGATGTACCAGCAGGTCCTTCCTCACAATGTGACATCATCCCAGTAGCTGAAGATTTATGCAGTCAGATTACGTTGCCGCAGCGAAAGAAAAAATATAGTCAGCAGCAAGGTGCATGTCACTTTAGAAACGTGGTCCAGCAAGCATGGACAGGGTCATTACATTTCCTTCACGGCACACTGGGTAACTCTGATTGCAGCTGGGAGGGATCCAAGACGGGGCTCTGTGCTGGAGCTTGTTCATCCACCACGCCTCCAGAAAGCTGCTTGTATGAGGTCTGTCTGCTCCACCACCACCACCTCTTCCTCCTCCTCCTTCTCTGTCTCTGGCGAAGTGGCAGTTAAACCGATGCCTGACAGGGTCTACACAATGGCTCAAGCAAAAAGATGCCATACTGTGCTTGAGCCGGTTTGTTTAGGGGACAGGAGCCACACCGGGTCAGAAATTTTGTCAGCTCTGCAGGGGCAGGTGCAGAGATGGTTAACACCATGCCAGCTTGAGCTGGGAATGATCGTCTGTGATAATGGCAGCGACCTTCTCTCTGCCCTACGCAAGGGTAAATTGACGCATGTACCATGCCTAGCACACGTCCTAAATCTGGTGGTACAGCGTTTCCTAACCAAGTACCCAGGGCTGCCAGAGCTTCTCATCCAGGCCAGAAAAGTCTGCAGCCAATTCAGATGGTCATTCGAAGCAAGCGTTCGCCTGGCAGAAATTCTAAGAGAATTCCACCTTCCCACAAACCGTCTGATCTGTGACATGCCCACCAGGTGGAACTCGACATTAGAGGGCTTAGGCTAGGGTCAGATGAGCGCATTTTCTACGGACTGTGCGTCCGTGCAGTACGGACGTACTTACTGACTGACGACAAGGTAGTGGCCACACAGTCGGTTTTTTCACTGACGTATTTTTTGACTGATGTAGCAGGGAAAATAAATTACAATGAAAGAACATTCTGTCCGTCAAAAATGGTGGACGTATAAAATGCAGTACGTCTGACCTTGTTGCATCACTCACACACAAAGCTATGCGGACGTTGTGGATGTGGCGCACTCTGCATGTCCGTTCTAGCAGTATTACGTTCTTGCCTAACCTGCGTCCGTTTGCAGCGTCCGTCAGCCCCCGCACTTCTGTGCGGACGTACTTCGTGTGTGGGGCTCCATTTAACACAATTGTATGCTATCACGGACGTACTTATGTGCGGGCAACACGGACGTTAACACTGCGTTCGTCTGACCCCAGCCTTACTGTATGATGATACTTGCTGGCCTGGCAGTCTTGCACCAAAGGCAGAATATCTGGGTGCACTGACGCCTTAACCAGGTGCATATCTTTTTAATGTAGGACCGCAAGGTTCACCCCTGCACTCTTCCACAATAACACAGAGGGGTTACTGTAGGATGATACTTGCAGGCCTGGCATTAAAGGCACAATATCTGGGTGCACTGACGCCCATTACCGGATCAAAAACTTTTCAATATAGGACCACATGGTCCACCCCTGCACTCTTCCACAATACCACAGAGGGGTTACTGTATGATGATACTTGCTGCCCTGGCAGTCTTGCACCAAAGGCAGAATATCTGGGTGCACTGACGCCCATTCCCAGATTCATATCTTTTTAATATAGGACCACATGGTCCACCCCTGCATTCTTCCACAATACCACAGAGGGGTTACTGTATGATAGTACTTGCTGGCCTGGCACTAAAGGCACAATATCTGGGTGCACTGACACTGACGCCTGTATCAGATTCATATCCTCAGAGGCGTTACGGTGTGACGGCACTGTTGCCGACGCTAAAAGCCCAATTTTAAAGCACCTATTGTTACTTTCATCCAAAGCCTGCATAAGTTTCACAATAATTTAGCCAAAAAAATCAGTAAACTTTTTCTGCGCGTCCTAAAATGTCTTTTCATACAGGCTGCCGCCCCAAGCAGTTGTTGTTTATGGATAGATTAAAGGAAAAGCATTTACCGTCATTTGAAATGTCATTTTTTTTGTTTTTAAGTGTTTCTATACATCCTAGAAATCCGCCACTTTACGGGCAGGTTATGGGGACCTCCTAGGCACGATATTTGAAGGAATTTTTGGTTTTTATTTTTAACCCTTATTTCATGGAAAACTCACTATCCCTTTAAAAACGTTTTTTTTTTACTTTTTGTCCTTGTTTCCTGTCCCCCAGGGCACTACCCGGACCCCCATACACCTTTTATGGCAAATATCTAGCATATATGCCCTCTTGGAGGGCACTCTAAAAAAACGAATTTTCAGCCCCATTGACTTGCATGGGGTTCGGGTTCGGGTTCGGTCCCGAACAAATGGGAACTTCGGGTTCAGGCTCGAACCGAACTCGGGGAGTGTTCGGCTCATCCCTACTCACTAGGAATTGTAGAAGAATTTGCGGGTTTCTCTGTTTCCATTCAAGGATATTTCAATATGCAAATATGGAATGGCATGACCTACACTATGAAGGGAGGAAAGGGAAAGAAGAGAGGAGGGAAGGAAGAAGAAGCAAAGTGAAGACGAAGGTGCGGAGGAAAGGGAAGGAGGAAAAGTACGGGAATGGAAGGAAAGGGAAAGGAAAGAGAAAGGAAGGTAATGTTAAAGGAAGTGAAGAGAATAAAAAGAGGAAGGAAAGATAAATAATGGGAAGTAGTGGTCAAGGAAAGGGAAAGAAAGGGGAAGGAATGGTAAGAGAAATGAAAGGGAAGAAAAAGAAAGGGAAGAGAGCTAGAGGGAAGAAAAGAGAAGGAATGCAGGGGGAAAATGAATGAAAATAAAAGAAAATGGAAGTGAAGGAAAGGGGAAGAAAGAAGAAAGTGAGGGAAAGAAAAAAGAAGGGAAGTTAAAGAAATAAAAAGGAAGTGAAAAAAAGGAAGGGAAGTAAAAGGAAAGGAAGGGAGTGAAGGGATAGAAAAATATTGGGAAGTAGAGAGAAAAATAAATGAAGGAAAAGGAAACAAAGGAGAAAGGAAAGTTAAAGGAAGGGAAGTAAAGAGAAAGAAAGAGAGGATTGAAATATAAATAATGGCGAGTAGAAGGGAAGGAAGAGGAAAGATAGGATAAGGAATGGAAAGAGAAATAAATAATGATAGGATGTTAAGTTAAGGGAAGGGATGAAAAAGGAAGGGCATGGAGCTAGAGTGAAGAAAGGGGAAGGAATGTAGGGAAAAAGGAAGAAAATTAAAATAAAATGGAAGTGAAGGAATGGAGAAGGAAAAAGAAGGGAAGGGAAAGAAAAGAAAAGAAAAAAGAAGGGAAGGGAAATAAATAAGAAGGGAAGAGCAAAAAAGGAAGGGAAGTGAAAAGATAGGAAGGGAGTGAAGGGATAGAAAAATATTGGGAAGTAGAGACAAAAATAAATAAAGGAAAGGGAAACGAAGGAGAAAGGAAAGTTATAGGAAGGCAAGTGAAGAGAAAGGAAGGGAGGGGAGGACAGGGGGTAGAGGGAAGGGAAAGAAAAAGAAAGGAAATTAAAAGGTAAGAGCATGGAAAGCTAAAGGAAGAAAAGAAAGTGAAATGAAAGAAAATTAGTAAAGATAACAAGATAGGAACTAGAAGGAAAGAAATGGGCTAGGGAAGGAAAGGAAATTAAAAGAAAAGAGAATGGAAGAGAAGGGAAAGAAAGGAGGAAGGGATGGAAAGAAAATTAAAGGGAAGTGAAAAGAAAGGCAGGGAGTGAAGGGAAAGAAATTTATGTGAAGTAGAGAGAAAGAAAAATTAAGGAAAGGTACACGAAGGAGAAAGGAAAGTTAAAGGAAGGGAAGTGAAGAGAAAGGAAGGGAGGGGGAAAAGGTCAGGAGGTAAAGTAAAAGAAAAAGGAAGGGAAGGAAAAAAGAAAGGAAATTAAAGATATGAGAAGGGAATGGAAAGTTAAAGGAAGGAAAGTGAAGAGACAGGAAAGGAGAAAAGATAAAAAGTTGGGAACTAGAGGGAAAGAAAGGGAAAGTAAAGGAACAAAATGGATATAAATGGAAGTGATGGACAAGAAAAGAAAAGAGAAGGGAAGAAAAGGGAAAGAAATGAGAAGGGAAGTAAAGAGAAAGGAAGGGAAGGAAAGCAAGGAAAGAAAAAATAAAAGGAAGGAATGAATACAAGAAGTGAAGGGAAACAAAAGAAAGGAAAGAAAGGGAAAGAAAAGGAAAATATGTGGAAGGCAGAGGTTGGAAAAGGAAAGGGAAGGATATAAAATGAAAAAGGAGGATAATGGCAAGAAAAAGGAAGCATAGGGAAAGAAAAAGGAAGCATAGGGAAAGAAAAAGGAAGGATAGGAAAGGAAATGAAAAGAGAAGGAAGCTAAGAAAAGAAGGAGAGAGGGAATAACATAACGCATAATGACTGCTCAGTTATATAAAGACCATAGCGCGAATTTGCTAATTGAGTTTTTAATGAAATTTCCTTCCCTCGCCCTCATAAACGCAAGATCCATGAAAAAACAGGTCACGCAGCAATCTTGCCACTTCCTGTGACTGCGAGGCCTGCAATTAGAAAACAGGAATTGTATTTTGCGTGACCTCAACGCCATTCCGCCAGGCGTTAACACGCAAACCTCCCGCAGACCAATCTGTTAAGTAGGAAAATGGGTTTCAGTGTAATGGCATTTCAACATTAAATAAGTAAGCAATAGCACTCCGGGTTTGGGGGGATTAACACACTGCGACGGCACAGTTTGCACCTAGGGGTGTGTTAATCTCCGACGTGCCCCTTCCTGACTCGCAGTGAAACAATCTTTAAATATGACATTATTGCAGATGCTCCATTTAAACGTTTTTTCTTTATTTTTCTCCTTAATCTTCTGTTTTCATGTTGGCGAGGTGGTCGTACACATTAAGGTTTCAATTAAAGTTGTTTCACACTTTGCTTTGGCGTCTCTGCTCGGCGCAGATTAACCTTTGTGAATTTAACAGGAAAAACACTTCCGTCGGTCTTTGGAAATTGCTGTTTTATGTAATATTTATCCTCGTATTAAAGAGGATATTATGTAACGGGTTTAATTCCAGAAGAAGATAGTGTATCGCGGTGTGATTGTTGCCATTTTATCCCGTAGCAAAGCTGCCTTTGTCATCTTTAGGAATAAATACACAAAACCGGGGATACAAGGATAATATAAAAATACATGGGGTTCAGACTGCTGCCCTCTTCATTAACAGGACTGAGCAAAGGATAAGATGGGGTAAGATCTGAATTTTATTAAGGAGTGCAATAAATAATTTTTTCTTCTTTTCAGGGCGGGGGAAAAAAATAAAGAAAAACAAGAATATAAAAATTATAATTTTATATATTACTAATTTATAATATTATATTTTGTATCACAACATAACATTTAACATTTTATAGCATCCCCAAGCTGAAAAAATATTACTATTATTATTATTACTATTATTATTTTTTACTGGAATATACTATTTAATATTTTACAGCACTCCTCTCTCTAAAGTAAAATAAATAAATATATTATTGTTGGCTTTATAAAAATAATAATAATAATAATAAATTATATTATATTGCAATATAATATTTAGCATTTCATATTACCCCCAGATAAAATAATATCAGTAGCAGTAGAAGTCATTTTAATATTATAATAGTATTTAATATACTCTTTAACATTTTATTCTTACCCAGGTGAAAAACATAGATAAATAATTAAATACAAAAATAAATATAAAATAATAATAATAATTATTATTATTATTACATATTTATTATTTTCAGAAGTAAAATATTATTAGTCTATGCCATAATATATTATTTAACCCCAGTTGAAAAAATAGATATATAAATATAAAATATTTTTATCATTATTAATGATAGTTTTGATGAGTTGTATGCTCTCGGTGGCGGTAAGCACCGAAATCAATTAGAAGAGGATATTCTGGCTGCGGGTCCCCTTGGATTATTGATAAATGTAATATTGAGCATTGTTTATTACCCCAGCTGGAAAATAGTATAAATAAATGTATTATTAGTATTATCTTATATCACAATGTAATATTTAAAATGATATGGTAATCCCAGGTAAAAATAGAAAAATAAATATTAAATAGTAAAGATTATTAATTATATATTATTATTATTATTATTATTTCATACGCTATTATCATTTTATGATACCGCCCAGGTGATTTTTTTTTTAATCAAAAAAACTACGTTTGTTGCCAGACAATAACATTTCTGGAAAGAGTTGCTGTAATAAATCAAAATAAATAATTAGATGCGTAGCTTCCATAAAATAAGATTATATCTATCTATAAAAAAAAGAACAAGCATACACCCTGGCAGAGATAACAAAGTTTTCCTTGGAAGGGCGATAACAAGAAATGCTGGCGTTTTTTTTTTAGCCCAAAAGCATGCGTGTCGCAATGGACTAACCCTTCATAACTTTCCACATTCCATATCAATGTTTTCCCCAAACCCATATATACAGTAGCCGTTCCCTGCTGGCTGTGATGCCCATTTATCAGACTTTGTAATGTAATCCCAGTATCATCACCCTGACCACTTGGCTGCTCTCCAAAACCTGAGCCCGCATCCGTCTCGGAACGATTAACTATATTTTCTTTATTTTTTTTATTATTTCTTTGTATTTTTTTTTTTTTTAGAATTTATCACGGAGAAACGGGTTCTCTAAACACAGGCAGGTTTTGGCTCGGTGTCCAGGTCACATAAATTCCTCCTAAGCGTGTTGTGACCAGCGCTGAGGATAATTAGTCAGCCGAAACACAGGAAAGGAAAATGATTGCGTGCGCTTATAAAATATGAATAAGGAACGAGCACTCCCTAAAGCCATACCTCAATGCCAGGCCAACTCCTAGAGCTGGCTGGGAATCATGTGAGTTCAGACTAGCCAGGTAGAGCAGTGGGGTGGGGGGCTACGTCAGGGGTCAGCAACCTTTACCCTCCTGATATTTCAGAACTACATCTTCCATGGTTCCCAGAGTTGCTGAGGCCCCTGGGAAATGTAGAGTATGAGAAGTAAGTGAGAAGACATCTTGAAAGACTGGAGGCACTGGGAGAGTCAATCGTAGCAAGGGAGGGCATTCCAAAGATTGGGGGCAGCTAGGGAAAAGACCTGATGGCGAGAGTGGAGGGGGAAGTGGGTACAAGGAGAAGATAACAGGTCATTGGTAGATCTAAGTGACCAGGATGGGACATACCTACGTATAAGGGAGGGGACGTAACTTTACAAATCAGCTAAACTAACCCCATCTCCTATCACATGACTATGATGTTGGAGGTGATCCATGGGGCTAGAAGGTTGCACCCTAAATAGATCAATTTGGTACCTCCAAACCGTGCAAAACTGGGTGACCCCACCGTACGTAATGGAGCTATGGGCACTCTATGATCAAAAGACCTAATGGTAGCGCCTGCCTGGGCCAACCGGCTCACCGTGTAAATGCCCGGTGTACCCAAAGGCCAGTCCAGTCCCTGTCCTTTTAAATACATACACATATTCATACATTTATAAACATATACATACAAGTATCTACACAAATATCTACACTATAAAATAACAATCTATAAATAGTAAAAAAAATTATATATATTTTGTTCATATTTTTTTCTTAAATTTTTTTTTCCGCCCTAAATATTTACATATTTCAATATTTAAACATTCTAAAAATTCTCAACCTAGACCCTCCAGACGTTTTAGAACTATGTCTTCCACAAGGCTAAGCTGACCTAATGAGTGGCTGTTACGTCCTCAGCCCCCGCTGCGCCCCCTGGGGGGTCTGGGCAAGAAGGGGGACCACTGGCTGGTCGGTTGCCAGCACCTTCTGCTGGCAGATCGGCATCTGAGGGGGCGGGGTCAGGTGTAATTACCAGGAGCCACAGACTATAAAACAGGGCTCTGGCTATGACCTCATTGCCCTGTTGTGGAGTTATTCACGCACCGCTACTTTCTGATTATATAATTGATATTATTGTTGACGACCCGGCATTGTATGAGATTCATGTTCCTGTTTATTGACCCGGCTTGGCTTTTGACTTCTCTCTCTCTATTGTGCATTTCTACATCTTGAATATTTCACGGATTGTTGTTCCACGTCTCCTGTTTCTGAGCGTGTCCTAGGAAATCTGTTGGTCTTGAAACCTTCAGAGCCTAGAGACAATTCAGTTAGTCCTTGTTTGTACCAAAACGATTGGTTTCTGTATCTGACTGCCCTGCACCTTGAACACTTCACGGATTGTTGTTCCTCGTGTGTTGTTTCTGAGCATGTCCTAGGTAACCTGTTGGTCTTGAAACCTTCAGAGCCTAGAGGCAATTCAGTTAACCCTTGTGTCTCCTTGTTACAGTCGGTGGTTTTAAACCTTTTTGTATTTTTCAAGCAGATACTTCTGCCCTTAAGGATCCCAACACCGTTACTCTTGGGTAAGCGATACAGCTACCGTTACAGTGGCTGAGCATCATTCATGGGAGTCGTAGGTCCAAAAATTATGGAGGGTCAAATTTACTGACCCCTGGTCTACAGCATAAATATCGATCACGGTCTGACATCATGGAAGGAGGACAATGGACTGTCTGAAGAGAGGTGCTACCTGTTTTACATCACAGAGGCTACATTTAGATAAAGATACTAATTGATTTATTAAAATATGATTTTTTTTTGGGCAGGAAATTAGGTTTTAGTCCAAAATAACTGAAGAATAGCCAGGATGGAACACTGGTTAATCTTGGAACCTTGTGAAATCCCACAAACTTTTTCCATGACAATCCATCACTGTTCTGCTAGAATAATACCTGTGTTGTTTTTTTATATCCTTATATAGTCCTGTTTTTTATCATAATGAATTAGTGCATTGTCTCACGAATGTGCATTAGCCCTCAAAGGATTAATAATTAATCGAGTCATTCCCCGATGCAGATACAGCTGTGTTCATGGCAGATACACCCATGATTAAGCACCAGGATTCCCCGGCCTGACATGTCGCTGTGCCTGGAGGACCGGGGCTTGAAGCAAGATCAAGGATGAAGTCTAAATATAAGCATTATTTAGTAGATGTAACCTCCACCTGTGTATACCACTTCACCGAGCGGTAAATGGCAGTGAAGTGACATCCGAACAGCATAGAGGAGACCACCACCAGTCATATAGAGCTGGAGAATCGCTAAATCCCCCACGTATTTACCAATATTTGGAATATAATCACAATAATCCACTGAGAGGCACCATTGCTGCTTTCTAAATCATCATCACAGGTCAACGTTAGTGTGCCCAGACCATTCCATTTGGGTAGGGGAGAGCAACCATGGCCCTCCAGATTCTTTGGGAACTACAAGTCCCATGAGACGTGGCCAAGCTGAAGAGTGGCTGGACATCATGGGCAATTGAGTTCTAAACTATCTGGAGGACCAAGATTGCACAGCCCATTCTATTAGGGCAGCAGTGAGCAACAATGGTCCTCCAGATGCTTTGGAGCTACAATTCCCATGAGACTTGGGCAACCTAACAAGTGGATGAACATCATGGGCAGTTGAGTTCTAAACTGCCTGGAGGACCAAGGTTGCTCTGTCCATTCCATTAGGGCAGCGTTGAGCAACCATGGCCCTCCGGATGCTTTGGAGCTACATTTTCCTTGAGACTTGGCCAAGCTGAGTGGCTGAACATCATAGGCAATTGAGTTCTAAACTATCTACAGGCCCAACGTTGCTCAGCTTATTCCATTAGGGCAGTGGTGAGCAACCATTGCCCTCCTGATGTTTCGGACCTACATTTCCCATGAGACTTGGCCAAATAAACGAGTGGATGAATTTCATGGGTGATTGAGTTACAAAATATCTGGAGGACCAAGGCTGATCATCTCATTCCATTAGGATGTGCACTACTGGAACATTCATTGATTACTCCAAAAATTTGCAGGAAAGCCATGTTTTGGAAAGAATAACCACAATGTGTGCAGAGAAGAGGTCTATTTTTTATGTAATTTATCATGAACCAGAGAAGGAACGTCCATGATAGTGGAGACACAGTATCATCTAATATATGAGGTGGGTTATCGGATCAATTTGGCAGTTTTACAGCGGGTTTTCGGATCGAATCAGCAGTTTTGCGCCGGGTTATCGGATCGATTCGGGGGCTTTGCGGCAGGTTATTGGATCAGTTTGGCGGTTTTGCGTCGGGTTATCAGATCGATTCAGCGATTTTGCGTCAGTTTATTGGATCAATTCGGCGGTTTTGCGGTGGGTAATCGGGTTGATGCGGCGGGTTATCTGATCGATTCAGTGGTTTATGCGTCAGGTTATGCGTCACAAATACAGTGTGACTCTGATTTAAGTCCTGGGAATGTTTTTTTTTCTGTAAAGAAGCGAGGACAATTTTATGGGCTGACATCTTTCAGTGAATCAGATCCGGCCTAAATGCTCCGGTGAAATCATTGCCCGGTCACAACAACCTCGCCCATTCCAGGAATGAAGATTACAGCTTGTGGTGAAGTTAAAAAAAACACAGAAAACAACAAAAAAAAGCGCGCACACACACACACACACATACGTAGGTGATACATCTTGAAGGTCACTTTTGTTTTGTGTTCGTACTCCCTCGACAAAGACAAGCCTGTCCCTGTCGATGAGAGACGAGGAATGTTTGGCTTTTTCTTTCACCTTCGCATGTTAGAAGAAAGTTCTCACTGCGGCAGGAGAGCGGGTAAACCCGGGACAGCCCGTTACGTAATACAACCCTGCCGGAACCAGCGCAACGTTACAATGTGTGTCATTGTAGTCCGGATGCTTTTTTTAATACTATTTTTTATTCTTGCATGGTTCAATTGTTCCCTAAATATCTTGTATCAATGTCATCCATGAAACGACCGGCCGAACGGTGACTTTTCAGACCATTTTAGTAGAATTATAGCACAGCTGTTTCCCTCTGTAACCTGATCTCAATCTTCCAGCAGATCCTGTAAGAAGGCTGTGTGCTGTGCCGATTCATTTTTTTCAGTCTGATCGCTCTATTTCTTTCATAGGGCGCACTGAAGGAGAAAGGGACGGCTCAGTTCGCTGCACTGCACTTTGGTCACTGTGATTGACTGTTACAGAGATCACACGTTCACGGGCATCACTAGTTCCTGCTGTAGAAACAGTAACCCTAACCCTAAAATAACTCTTACCCTAATCGTAACCAGAACCCTAATAGTAACCATAACCCTAAAATAACTCTTACCCTAATCGTAACCAGAACCCAAACCCTAATAGTAACCCTAACCCTAAAATAACTCTTACCCTAATTGTAACCAGAACCCTAACCCTAATAGTAACCCTAACCCTAAAATAACTTTTACCCTAATCGTAACCAGAACCCTAACCCTAATAGTAACCCTAACCCTAAAATAACTCTTACCCTAATTGTAACCAGAACCCAAACCCTAATAGTAACCCTAACCCTAAAATAACTCTTACCCTAATTGTAACCAGAACCCTAACCCTAATAGTAACCCTAACCCTAAAATAACTCTTACCCTAATTGTAACCAGAACCCTAACCCTAATAGTAACCCTAACCCTAAAATATCTCTTACCCTAATCGTGACCAGAACCTTAACCCTAAAAGTAACCTTAAACCTAACCCTAAAAGTATTGCATAATCCTAAACATAAACTGAAGCTTAACCCTAACTTTAAAAATAGCCCTAAATTTAATCTTAAAAAAAATAGTAACCCTGAAAAAACCTTAATTCTAGTCTTCTTAACCCTAAAGTAATTCCAAACCTAACCCAAAATCTAACAGTAACCCTAAAAGTAATCTTAACCCTTTCGCTGCTGAGGCATTTCCCGCCTGTGTGCTAAGCTCATTTTTACCGGTTTCGCTCATCATGTTTAACCGCGTTTTGAAGCCATATTATATTATACGACCCAGACATATTACATATCGTTCTTTCCGACAGACTCGGCAGATTCATAATATATCATTATTATATGTATACGTCATGTCCTGTCTGTATATTATAACAAAAAATGCAAAAAAATTCAAATTTTCAATAATTTACAACGTGCAAAGTATTTTTTTCACATCTTAACATGCGATCGTTTGCGGTTAGATTTTCTATGGGTTGCGCTTGTTAAAAAAAATAGAAATTACAAAACTTGTTACTTTTTTTGGGGGAAAATTACAGGATTTTTAACAAACGCACCCCATACAAAAATCGTTAGTGCAGCATCATTGTTCACATTATAATTGAAATGGGAACAATATTGCTGCATTAACAAACCAAAAAAAAAAGACTGTTTAGTTTTTGTTTTTTTTATTTTTTTTAAATATTTTTTTATTTTCATTTTTATTTTTTATTTTTTTTGTTAACTTTTAACAATGTCATGTTTGGTATCATGCTCTGGCCGATCCAACGATATCAACCATTAACCCCTAGCTGCCACGGATCGGAAGGTAGGGTGTTCATTGACACCCCCTATCTCCACCATTGGTGGCAGCTAGGGGTTAACTCCAGAACTGATGTCATCACGCTATGCACGATGTCGCCAGTCGTCAGGGGGAGATCCCGGAAGCTTGGCCGACATCCAAAATGTCGGCCAGCTCCGGGAGAGGATCGTGATCGGGCGCCTTTCGGCGCCGAATCACGATCTGGCCCCCAAGGGGTTAAAGCCAGCCACTGTTTGGAAGGGCAGGCTGTGCCCTTCCAAACGGTGCCTGCCTTTAACCGTTGCCCCCAGCCGATCGGGAGGGAGAGAGGTCCAAAGGACCTCCCCGCCTCCCTTCCACCCGCGGGGGGGGGGGCCTAAAATAGATGTCATTGCGCTAACACAATGACATCTATTGTCCCCGCCAGGGTCCTGGAGTGCAGGGCTGACATCCAAGATGTCAGCCAGCACCAGGGGGGTGCAGCAATCGGCCGGAATCGTTCAGCGCGTCCATAGCACAGGATAACCACTTGGCTGGACGCGCTGAGCGCGTCCTTAGCAGCCAAGTGGTTAAGCCTAGTTTTATCCTTAGCCCTAAAAGTAAACCTACCAGTAATCCCTTAACCCTAACCTTAATAGTAACCATAACTTTAGTTTTAACCCTAGCCCTAAAAGTGACTCTAACCTTAACTGTAACTATAGCCCTAACATTAAACCTAAAAGTAACTCTAATCCCAAAAGAAACCTTCAACCTAGTCGTCCAACTAAAAGTAAAGCTACACCTAAAAGTAAGCCTACCCCAACCCTAAAAGTAACATTAACCCTAGTTGTTACCCTAAAAGAAACCCTACCCCTAAAAGCAAGCCAACCCCTAACCCGAAACTTAAAAGTAACCCTAACCCTAAAAGTAACCTTAACTTTATTTTTAACCATAACCCTAAAAGTAAACGTAACCCTACCCTTAAACCGAACCCTAAAATTAACCCTAAAGCTTACTGTAAGCCTAAAGGTGCCCTAGAAGATTATCCTACAATAAACCCTACCCAGTACCCTAAACCTAAACGTAATCCTAACTCTAAAAGTAACCTTAACCCTAGTCTTAACCCTAAACCTACATATAAACTATTCTACCACAAAATGTAACTTTAACCTTTAATGTAACAGTAACCCTAGTCTTAAACCTAACCCTAAAATTAAAACTAACACACCCAACTCTGACCCTAAGTAACACTAACCCTAGTCTTAAAGCTAAAAAGTAAGCATTAACCCACTGGCCACGGCCCCTGCAGCTGCCTATGTGATTTAGACCACATGCCGGAATTATTCCATCATGGGTCCTTAACTACAGGACATCCATGATGAAATAATTTTTCATGCAGCCGAAAAGGGTTAACCCCTTCACTGCTGAGGCATTTCACCACTGTGTGCTGAGCTCATTTTTACCGCTTTCGCTCATCATGTTTAAACGCGATTTTAAAGCCACATTTTAATAAATGACCCAGACATATTATATATTGTTCTTTCCGGCAGACTCCGCCGATTCATAATATATCATTTTTATATGTATACGTCATGTCCTGCCTGTATATTATAACAAAAAATACAATAAAAATTGAATTTTTAATCATCTGCAGTGTGTAAAGTGTTTTTTTTCACATTTTAGCAAATGAGCGTTTGCGGTTATGTTTTCTATGGGGTGCGCTTGTACAAAAATTTGAAATGGGGACTTGTTACATTTTGTGGGGGGAATTACGTGATTTTTAGCAAACGCACCCCATAGAAAAAAATCATTAGTGCAGCATCATTGTTCACATTATAATTGAAATGCGAACAATATTGCTGCATTAATAAAAACAACACACAAAAAAAACATGTTTTTATTTATTTATTTTTTTTAATTTATTTATTATTTTCATTATTATTTTATTTATTATTCTTTTTACTTTTTACCTAGTCATGTTGGGTATCATTCGAAAGGTCATGCTCGGGCCTTTCAAATGACACCCTCCGTGACCCCCTAGCTGCCACGGTTCTGTAGATATTGGGGTTCACAAGAACCCCCTATCTCCACCAGGGGATTTCCTTGGGAAATCCCCGGCAGCTAGGGGTTCCCCGGCTATCTGACGTCATCACGCTATGCATGATGACATCAGGCAGCGAGGGGAGACCCAGGGATGGAGCCGCCATCCAAGATGGCAGCCCCCACCGGAGATAGGCTGCACTTCGGCGCTGAAGTGCAACCCGGCACTTGAGGGGTTAAAGCCAGGCACCGCTTAAAAGGGGAGACTCTCCCCTTTTAAGCGGTGCCTGGCTTTTAGCGCTGCTCCTTCCCGATCGGGAGGGAGAGGGATCTGAACGGATCCCCCCTCCCTTCCAGGCTATCTCCCGGCATTGCCGGGGGGTCGCCTGGAAATGACGTCATCGCGCATGGCGAGATGACGTCATTTACGCCGGGAGGAGCTTGACTTCAGCATCTGAGGACGCTGAAGTCAGAACGCCGTGGGACCCCGGACAGAGAGGTGAGTATCTCCGCCGGGGGTCCCGCACAGCTGATGACGTGTGGGGCACGTCCTCAGCATGTAACGTACATCAATGAGGACGTACCCCACACGTCTTCAGCAGTGAAATGGTTAAAAACCTCCCGCTATATCCATAGAAAACTGCGGAATTCGTTTGTTTTTGACGTTCCTTTTCGTGTTTGACCTACAAGGACAAACCATGTCCAACGCTAAAGAAAACAAAAGACACTGCGGATATGAAGAACAGAAGAAACAAGAATCCCCCTCACCCCGCCGCCACCCGTTCCGAGCGTCTCCATCTCTCCCTAGAACGGGAACAAGAGGCTTTCCGGGACTAATACAATAAGTTATTGCTGAGCTGCTGGCGTCTTCCTCAGAGAATTGGTGGATACCAACGAGACAAGGTCAGAATCTCGAGGCTGGTAAATAGAAAATAAGCAAATCCCCCATCGAGCCCAATCAGGACGGCGCGCGTTCCCGAGCTACTCCAGAATGACCTCGATAACTGCGGCACAATACAAATGAGTCCTTGGAAGGAGACCATCTGCATCTTACGTAAAAGTGAGTAATTTAGGGTTGAGATTGCTCTGGGACTCCGTATAGATACACGCCTGTGTAGGAAGGGAAGTTTTCTGCGGCACCGGGGGAGGGGGGTTTCATCTGAATGCCACATAGAAATTAGGCAGGTTTCCAGAAGTGGCTAACAATGCAGGGAATTGGCTGGAGTCTATGAGTTGTCGCCCCCTTGGTGGTTATAATTCCGCAGTAGAAGAAGGGACAGAGTTACGGATTACTTCCTGTAATGCTCTCTCGCCGAGTTCTCTTCGTCCTCGTTTTAATTAGAGAGAGCTGGGGAGGCTGACTTATTGTCGAAGTCGCCACGCGCTGCATCATTTAGCCCCCAGTAGGACCTGATAAAAAGTAAAGGTGCAGACGCGTTTTTTTTTTGGGATCAGAGACAGTCAGCAAACCCATAGCTGGGATCCCCGGGGGATGCAACTACCCCGGTGTGTCTCATATATCCAACGTAAGTACCTGCGAGCCTAGCGCTTCCCGTGTAAGCATTCGGTTGGGCTTTGGAGAGCCGAGAGTGGTTACTGTAGCAAAGAGAGAACGGTTACTGCTGGAAACGATGAGCTCGTTGGCTCTTTAACCTTTTAAGGAAAACCACAGGTATGTACTGTACGTATCACGTCCTCCGAGTCACTGAAGCAGTAGGCGTGAGCTTAAATGGACTCCAGAAGATGGTAGAAGACAGGGAGGCCTGGAGGAACGTTGTCCTTAGGAACGCGATGGGTCGGACACAACTTTGCAACTAACAACAACAAAAATCACGTCCTCCCCATGCTGGATTCACACACCAACCTAGGGCAGGGAGCTCCACCAATTTTGGTAGAGCGCTCCTTCATCTTGTGTAATGGGAATTCCCAACCAGAGATGGAGAAGCCATGTTTCTGATGTCATGGCACCCACGCGCAATGATATCAGTGGGCGGCAGGAAGCCACGCAGTGAGGGATACAATCTAAGATGTCAGCCTGCTGTGAAAGAAACCCATGATCCGTGTCAAGTGCGTCTTCTTCATCCTATCAGAAACGCAAAAAATACGGCAAACTATGACAGAAAACACGAAGTATGGCAAACTATGATGGAAAGAACAGTGAAAAGTACAGCAACTAATGGTGGAAAAACAGAGAAAAAGTACGACAAACTATGGTGGAAAGAACGGGAAAAGTACAGCAAACTATACGGTCAAAGGAACATTGGAAAGTATGATAACATTCAGAGGAAAGAAAGGTGAACAGTATGCCAAACTATGGAGGAAAGAATGGTGGAAAGTATGACTGGCTACGGAGGAATTAACAGTGAAAAATACAGCACGTTACGTTGAAAAGAAAGGTGAACAGTATGGTAAACTACAGTGTGAAGAACGGTGAAAAGTACAACAAACTACAGTGGAAAGTATGGCAAACTATGGTGGAAATAATGGTGAAGAGTATGGGGAAGCTATGGTGGAAAGAATGATGGAAAGAACAAACTAAGGTGGAAAGAACAACAAAATGTATGGGAAGATATGGTGGAAAGAATGATGGAAAGAACAACAAACTACGGTGGAAAGAATGATGGATAGAGCAATCTACAGTGGAAAGAATGGTGAAATGTATGGCAAACTACTGAGGAAAGAACGTGGAAGAGTATGGCAAACTATAGTGGAAAGTACGACAGACTACAGTGGAAAGAATGATAAACTATGATGAAAAATAGAGGGAAGCTATGGTAGAAAGAATGCTGGAAAGAACGAACTACAGTGGAAAAAATGAAGAAATCTATGGCAAACTACAAAGGAAGGAACGGTGACGAGTATAGCAAACTATGGTGGAAAGAATGGTGAGAAGTATGGTAAAGCTATGATGGAAAGGATGGTGAAAAGTATGGTGAAGCTATGATGGAAAGAATGGTGAAAAGTATTGGGACGCTACAGTGGAAAGAACGCTGGAAAGAACAATCTACAGTGGAAGAATGGTTAAAAGTATGGTAAGATATGGTGGAAAAAAACGATGGAAAGAATGGCAAACTATGGTGGAAATAATGGTGAAGAGTATGGGGAAGCTATGGTGGAAAGAACGATGGAAAGAACAAACTACGGTTGAAAGAACAACAAAATGTATGGGAAGATATGGTGGAAAGAATGATGGAAAGAACAACAAACTACGGTGGAAAGAATGACAAACTATGGTGGAAAGAATGATGGCTAGAGCAATCTACAGTGGAAAGAATGGTGAAATGTATGGCAAACTACTGAGGAAAGAACGTGGAAGAGTATGGCAAACTATAGTGGAAAGTACGACAGACTACAGTGGAAAGAATGATAAACTATGATGAAAAATAGAGGGAAGCTATGGTAGAAAGAATGCTGGAAAGAACGAACTACAGTGGAAAAAATGAAGAAATCTATGGCAAACTACAAAGGAAGGAACGGTGACGAGTATGGCAAACTATGGTGGAAAGAATGGTGAGAAGTATGGTGAAGCTACGATGGAAAGAATGGTGAGAAGTATGGTGAAGCTACGATGGAAAGAATGGTGAGAAGTATGGTGAAACTACGGTGGAAAGAATGGTGAAAAGTATGGTGAAGCTACGATGGAAAGAACGCTGGAAAGAACAATCTACAGTGGAAGAATGGTTAAAAGATTGTTAAGATATGGTGGAAAAAAACGATGGAAAGACCAGCAAACTATGGTGGAAAATATGGCGAATTGTGGTGGAAAGAAATGATGGAAAGAACAATCTACGGTGGAAAGAATGGGGAACTGTATGACAAACTACAGAGCACGGAATGATGAAGAGTATCACAAACTACGGTGGAAAGTATTGCAAACTATGTTCGAAAGACCAGTGAAAAGCTCAGTGAACTATGGAGGAACATCTCCAAATAGGGAATTCACCGCAGTTTCACCACACTTGCTCCACCGTAGTTTGATAAAGTAGCACCACCGTCATTTTGAGACGCTTAGGGCAGGACTGTCAAACTCTAACTCCCTAGATGTTTCTGAACTACAACTCCCATGAATCCCTGGCCATCTATTGCATTGAAAGAATTCTGGGAATTGTAGTCCTCAACATCTGGGGGAGTTTGACAGCCCTGGCTGAGGGAATAACCTCGCCGGAGCCCACCTTTATATCAGATAACGATATACTGTAGGTAAAATAAAACAATCTGAATTCAATTTATCGACAGCAGAGGCCTATACGGGAATACGGGCGCGTTCGCAGACTTTGGGATGAATTATTCGATTTATATTAAATATGCCGGTAAAAAAATAAGATAAACATTTATTTGTTTTGAAGCTGTAAGCGACGCATGTTATTATCAGATTCTCGAGTTTGCAGCCCACCTGCGAGCGATATCTGTAACACGCTCTGCGTGCTAAACCTATGCGGCCTGCGGTGGGGTCCCTTCCGGAGCTTGAGCCCCCCACCCACCCTGAATTCTGCACCTGCTGCATCAGGGGCCGCTCCTTCCTTCACTTTTATCTATTACAAATCCCACAAGATGAAAAACTGCCAAATTTTACAAACATATAATCAACAGACTTGATATATATATACTGTATATATATATATGAAACTCTATTTGTGTGTCAGTGTGTATATTCTGTGCGTGATTGTGTATACTGTGTGCGTGTGTGTACATATACTGTGTGTGTCTGTGTACATATTTATATATCTATACATGTGTGTTTATATGTAACTATATGTACGTGTCTATGTCTGTGCATATATAGAAAATAAATAAATATGTGTGTGTGTATATTAGTGTGTGAGTATATATATATAGAGATATTTATGTGACATGTGTGAAAGTGTGTGTCCGTATGTGTGAGTATACGTGTGTATATGTATGTGTGTGTATATATAAGTGTGTTTGTGCGTGCATAAATATATATGTGATGTGTATATGTGTATATATACAGTATATATATATATATATGTGTGTTTGTGTGTGTTCATAGATATAGGGGTTATTCAGAGAGCACTGAAATGTCACCGAGTCTCTTGTTCCCCGCACTTCCGGGAATCAAATTCCCCAACCCGGAGTACAGGATTAAGCCGCCATCTGTAACCGAAAAGCAGCAGCAAAAACCGCAGATTCAAGCGAAAAAAACCAGCCGAAAAAACACAAAAAAATGCTGAACGCACCCAACGATCCGCTGGAAAACCCCGGAAAGCATCCAAAATGAGCTGACGATCCGCCGAGCAGAGCGCCGACCAGCCGCCGGAAAAAGCCGACAAGCCGACGAACGGGGCAAAAAATCAAACGAAAAAACACCCACCGCAGCTTTTAAAAACTGTTTGCAAAAAAATGCCTGAAATAACATTTAAGATCCTATGAATAATAATAAAAAAGTCTGTTACAGAAAATAGAAAAGAAATAAATTGCTGAAAAAGTCCCGAAAAATGGATAAAAAAATCTTAAAAAATCAATAAATAAAGAGACTTTTTGCTGCAGATTAACCACTTGGCTGCTATGGACGCGCTCAGCGCGTCCAGCTAAGTGGTTCTCCTGTGCACAGGAGGCAGCAATCCGCCGGCGATGACATCTAATTCAGGCGCCCCCCCCGCATGTGCGGAAGAAGCGCCTGAAAGGGAGGGGGGGGAGGTCCTTCGGACCTCTCTCCCTCCCAATCGCTGGGGGGCAGGGGGTTAATACAGGCACCGTTTGGAAGGGCACAGCCTGCCCTTCCAAACGGTGGCTGTGATTAACCCCTGGGGAGCTGGATCACGAATCGGCACTGAAAAGCGCTGGATCGTGATCCTCTCCTGGAGCTGGCCGACATCTTTGATGTCGGCCAAGCCTGCAGGAACTCCCCCTGAGGACTGGCGTCATCCTGCATAGCACGATGACGCCACTCCTGGAGTTAACCCCTAGCTGCCAATGAACCCCCTATCTCCTGATCCATGGCAGCTAGGGGTTAATATTTGATATCGTTGGATCAGCCAGAGCATGGCCGTTCCAACGATACCAAACATGAAAATGAAAAAAAATATATAAAAAAAAAACATTTTTTGTTAATGTTAATGCAGCAATATTGTTCCCATTTCAATTATAATGTGCACAATAATGCTGCACTAACGATTTTTGTATGCGGTGTGTTTGTTAAAAAAAGCGAAATTTTCCCCCAAAAAAAATGTAACGAGACCCCATTTCAATTTTTTTAAACAAGCGCACCCCATACAAAATATAACCGCAAGCCGCATGTTAAAATGTGAAAAATAACACTTTACACATAATAAATTATTGAAAATTCAAATTTTATTGCATTTTTTGTTATAATATACAGACAGGACATAACGTATACATATAATAATGACATATTATGAATCTACCGAGTCTGCCGGAAAGAACGATATATAATATGTCTGGGTCATATATCAAAATATGGCTACAAAATGCGGTTAAACATGATGAGCGAAAGCGGTAAAAATGACCTCAGCACAGAGGTGTGAAAAGCCTCAGCAGCGAAAGGGTTAAAATAATAAACGGTTTATTAGATATTGAATTAAAACGGAAATATTTTGTAACATTGAAGCCTATGGGATTCGCCTGAATAAACCTGTCGAATGAAACCACTGAACAGCAGAGGGCACTTAGGCAAGTTTTCTCTGCTGTTCGGTGTCTGTGAATAGATTAACCATTGCTTCTCTATGGGGGATTTCGCTACCGCCAAACAGGCACCGTATTGCGCTGGCAATTCGCCAACTTGGCGAACTGCCTGGTCTCTGAATAACCGAATGGCCCCGAAATGTCACCGTACGGGGAAATTCACTGTTCGGTGCAATTTCGGTGCCAGATCAACTTTGGAACCACAGACGGGGGGATAGCGGGTCCTGCTCATAAGAGCTTACAATCTAAACACACATACCCGCGTGTGATTATATTTATACGCACAAGTTTGGTATAAATCATTATGTCCATAAGAGGAAGAAATATATATATTGTTTTATATTTAAATATTTGATATAACGAGCCACATGTATTCTAGCGGAGTCCGTTCCGTTCAGCCCCGGCGCTTTTTGCATTTTTTTTGTCATCTTTTTTTTCTCTCTGATATGTGTTTGCCTTCACGGCTTCGGAGTCTTTGCTAATTCCATCTGTCCACAACAGAGCCATCGGAACTGTGCAGAAGAGATCTTCCATATGTGCAAATTAGCATCCAGCCTCCCTTAATCTGAGCTCTGCTCCTCTGAAGTAGATGGCGCGGACGGCTGCCAAACCCATTAATGGCATTCAGATAAAGGACTTTATTGGCTCGAGCTGACACGGTTATTTTTCCCCCCTCGATGCCGAGAAACCGCCCTTAATTAATACATTATGGCTTTGACCCGGACTCGGAGCTGCCGTCAGAAATCTTGGTGCCCGATACAGACGCACAGGTCAGGGCTTCCCTTTCCTCAGCTGCCCATACGTCCCTGGTGGACCAGCAAGGGGACAAAACACCTTCCCTGGTGGGAGAGAATTCTTCCTGATGTAGTCCTCCCTCAGTGAGGAAGTCAAAGTCCTCTGATGCCTCGGCCCACTAGGAAATTTGTGGGTATCTTGTGCCAGGGCCCCCTGGAGTCAATGGGCCCATGGACATGTCATGGGCTGTCACCCCTGATGGCAGTCTTGCCTGGTCTCCTTTCCCAGCTTGAACATTGTGTCAATGCTTTTTGAACCCCCAAAACATTCCTAAACAGTGTCTTGAACCCCCTCTTACCCCAGTCTAAATTTATATTTCCTAAAATCTACAAACCAGACGAAGCAGCTAATTCTTCAAAATTCAGGTCCCGGCGACTGTACAGCAAAGAGATTGGACGTCAAGATCTTCATGGGTTCCAATGGACCTCATTTCCGGTGCCACAAACTCAATGAATGTGATACAGTTGCACAGGAACCTCATGATGACACAGGATTGATAAAGTTTCAGAAAGCAGATGAGTCCATGGGAGTCTGGTGGTTAGATGAGCGTTGACCTCTGCCGAGTGGACAACCAGTTGAACTTCCAAACAAGCAAATCGTACCCTCTAGGGCCCACCACCATTATCTGAGAGGGCTTCCTGCTTTAAGTATCGAGGACGGTAACGATTTCAGCCCCTTTCTCTATACACAATGTCCTTTTAGAAATAACAAAGGAAGCCCCCAAATTCAGCCCATGAAACCCCACCTAGATAACTTTTTATTCCAGGATAAATTTTCTGAGGAGAAACTAAATTCTCAGGTAGACTTCACGCCTGTAAACCTACAATTCCCAGAATTATTTCGATACAATCGATGACCAGGGAATCATGGGACTTGTAGTTCAAAAACATCTGGGGGGCCAGAATTTGACAGTCCTGCTGCAGACTGTTGTATGTGATACTTTGCCGACACGTGTTTGCTGCTCAGCGAGTAATAACTCACCAGCGCGCTCGTCGTGTTTCGTGCTCCGTGAATCCAGTCCGGCTGCCTTGTGGCTCCCAATAGTTCCCAAACTGACACCGACGGAGAGTGAAAAGTCATCGAGTGGGTTCTGCGAGCTCCATATGTCAGCGCCTTGGTTGGCGAAGTCGCCGCGTCAGCCCTTAATTTGAAACACTTCGAAAGTGTTGTCTGATGTTGCACAAATGTTTTCAGAAAACAGAGTCTGAATTTCTGGAAACGGCTCTTTAATAAACCGGAGGAAGGGGGTTACACGAGGGTATATTCCTCGCATGGTCTGCCACGCAGCACCACGCAGCGCCCGTTTAACCATTTCACTGCCAAGCAGATCCCCTGTTCTATCAATAAGCCGGTTGACGTTTACAGAGCCGCAGTATCGAGTATCATAATGAGACGAGCGGCTGCCCTGGTTCTTCTCGTAATGCATTGTGGGAATTTCCTGCGACTGGATGATTCTGCTTTCTTTAAACCTGATAAGGGAATCTCTGGTTTATTTATTTTACAAGAGTAACATGTGCGTTGCATCCTGTGGGAGTTTCTACATCTATAAACTTCATGTTCATACACACTGCACATTACTGTGAATTATATTGCTGAAGATTTTGTGATACACTCATACACACTGCACATTACTGTGAATTATATTGCTGAAGATTTTGTGATACACTCATACACACTGCACAGTACTGTGAATTATATTGCTGTGAATTTTGTGATACACTCATACACTCTGCACATTACTGTGAATTATATTGCTGTGGATTTTGTGATACACTCATACACACTGCACATTACTGTGAATAATATTGCTGCGAATTTTGTGATACACTCATACACACTGCCCATTACAGTGAATTATATTGCTGTGACTTTTGTGATACACTCATACACACTGCACATTACTGTGAATTATATTGCTACGAATTTTGTGATACACTCATACACACTGCACATTACTGTGAATTATATTGCTGTGAATTTTGTGATACACTCATACACACTGCACATTACTGTGAATTATATTGCTGTGAATTTTGTGATACACTCATACACACTGCACATTACTGCGAATTATATTGCAGTGAATTTTGTGATACACTCATACACTCTGCACATTACTGTGATTTATAATGCTGTGAATTTTGTGATACACTCATACACACTGCACATTACTGTGAATTATATTGCTGTGAATTTTGTGATACACTCAAACACTCTGCACATTACTGTGAATTATATTGCTGTGAATTTTGTGATACACTCATACACTCTGCACATTACTGTGAATTATATTGCTGTGAATTTTGTGATACACTCATACACACTGCACATTACTGTGAATTATATTGCTGAAGATTTTGTGATACACTAATACACACTGCACATTACTGTGAATTATATTGCTGTGAATTTTGTGATACACTCATACACTCTGCACATTACCGTGAATTATATTGCTGTGAATTTTGTGATACACTCAAACACTCTGCACATTACTGTGAATTATATTGCTGTGGATTTTGTGATACACTCATACACACTGCACATTACTGTGAATTATATTGCTGCGAATTTTGTGATGCACTCATACACACTGCACATTACTATGAATTATATTGCTGTGAATTTTGTGATACACTCATACACACTGCACATTACTGTGAATTATATTGCTGTGAATTTTGTGATACACTCATACACACTGCACATTACTGCGAATTATATTGCAGTGAATTTTGTGATACACTCATACACTCTGCACATTACTGTGATTTATATTGCTGTGAATTTTGTGATACACTCATACACACTGCACATTACTGTGAATTATATTGCTGTGAATTTTGTGATACACTCATACACACTGCACATTACTGTGAATTATATTGCTGTGAATTTTGTGATACACTCATACACACTGCACATTACTGTGAATTATATTGCTGTGAAGTTTGTGATACACTCATACACACTGCACATTACTGTGAATTATATTGCTGTGGATTTTGTGATACACCCATACACTCTGCACATTACTGTGAATTATATTGCTGCGGATTTTGTGATACACTTATACACACTGCACATTACTGTGAATATTTTGCTGCGAATTTTGTGATACACTCATACACACTGCACATTACTGTGAATTATATTGCGGTGAATGTTGTGATACACTCATACACACTGCACATTACTGTGAATTATATTGCTGTGGATTTTGTGATACACTCATACACACTGCACATTACTGTGAATTATATTGCTGCGAATTTTGTGATACACTCATACACACTGCACATTACTGTGAATTATATTGTGGTGAATGTTGTGATACACTCATACACACTGCACATTACTGTGAATTATATTGCTGTGAATTTTGTGATACACTCATACACACTGCACATTACTGTGAATTATATTGCTGTGAAGTTTGTGATACACTCATACACACTGCACATTACTGTGAATTATATTGCTGTGGATTTTGTGATACACTCATACACACTGCACATTACTGTGAATTATATTGCTGCAAATTTTGTGATACACTCATACACACTGCACATTACTGTGAATTATATTGCTGCAAATTTTGTGATACACTCATGCACACTGCACATTACTGTGAATTATACTGCAGTGAATTTTGTGATACACTCATACACTCTGCACATCACTGTGAATTATATTGCTGTGAATTTTGTGATACACTCATACACTCTGCACATTACTGTGAATTATATTGCTGTGAATTTTGTGATACACTCATACACACTGCACATTACTGTGAATTATATTGCTGCGAATTTTGTGATGCACTCATACACACTGCACATTACTTTGAATTATATTGCTGTGAATTTTGTGATACACTCATACACACTGCACATTACTGTGAATTATATTGCTGTGAATTTTGTGATACACTCATACACACTGCACATTACTGCGAATTATATTGCAGTGAATTTTGTGATACACTCATACACTCTGCACATTACTGTGATTTATATTGCTGTGAATTTTGTGATACACTCATACACACTGCACATTACTGTGAATTATATTGCTGTGAATTTTGTGATACACTCATACACACTGCACATTACTGTGAATTATATTGCTGTGAATTTTGTGATACACTCATACACACTGCACATTACTGTGAATTATATTGCTGTGAAGTTTGTGATACACTCATACACACTGCACATTACTGTGAATTATATTGCTGTGGATTTTGTGATACACCCATACACTCTGCACATTACTGTGAATTATATTGCTGCGGATTTTGTGATACACTTATACACACTGCACATTACTGTGAATAATATTGCTGCGAATTTTGTGATACACTCATACACACTGCACATTACTGTGAATTATATTGCGGTGAATGTTGTGATACATCATACACACTGCACATTACTGTGAATTATATTGCTGTGGATTTTGTGATACACTCATACACACTGCACATTACTGTGAATTATATTGCTGCGAATTTTGTGATACACTCATACACACTGCACATTACTGTGAATTATATTGTGGTGAATGTTGTGATACACTCATACACACTGCACATTACTGTGAATTATATTGCTGTGAATTTTGTGATACACTCATACACACTGCACATTACTGTGAATTATATTGCTGTGAAGTTTGTGATACACTCATACACACTGCACATTACTGTGAATTATATTGCTGTGGATTTTGTGATACACTCATACACACTGCACATTACTGTGAATTATATTGCTGCGAATTTTGTGATACACTCATACACACTGCACATTACTGTGAATTATATTGCTGCAAATTTTGTGATACACTCATGCACACTGCACATTACTGTGAATTATACTGCAGTGAATTTTGTGATACACTCATACACTCTGCACATCACTGTGAATTATATTGCTTTGAATTTTGTGATACACTCATACACTCTGCACATTACTGTGAATTATATTGCTGCGGATTTTGTGATACACTCACACACACTGGACATTACTGTGAATTATATTGCTGCAAATATTGTGATACACTCATATTACTGTAGAGCTCTGTGATACTTTCATACACACTGCATATTACTGTGAATTGTATTGCTGTGGAGCTCTGTGATACACTCATACACACTGCACATTACTGTGAGCTTTATTGCTGTGGATTCTGTGATGCGATCATACACACTGCACATTACTGTGTGTTATATTGCTGTGAATTTTGTGATACACTCATGCACACTGCACAATACTGTGAATTATCTCGCTGTGAATTTTGTGATACACTCATACACACTGCACATTACTGTGAATTATATTGCTGTGAATTTTGTGATACACTCATACACACTGCACATTACTGTGAATTATATTGCTGCGAATTTTGTGATACACTCATACACACTGCACATTAGGGAGGTGCGTTTCGGTTTCGGAATTTCAGAATTTTCACGAAATTTCCCGATTCGTGTTTTCGGATGCGGCCGATTTTCCGAAAATTTTTAGATCCGAAAATGGCAGATCCGAAAGGTTTTCCGAGCCGAAACAAAATATTTTTGGAATTTTCGAATGGACTTGAAATGTGTCAAATCAAAATTTATTGCTTTGAAACGAGGAGAACAGACGTTCCGAAAAAACTAAAATTTCCGAAATCACGAAAAGTCGATACAAAAAACGAGCAAAGTGACACGAAAATACGAAAAATGGTCGATATTCCGAAAACATCTACAATTCCGAAAAATGAAAATTTCCGAAATCACGAAAAGTCGATACAAAAAACGAGCTAAGTGACACGAAGATACGAAAAATGGTCGATATTCCGAAAAAAAAATGTACAAGAAAAACGAGTCGAGCCGAACCGAATCGAAACAGAAATCGGTCCAAACGAGCCGAATCGAAAAGTTTGAAAATCCGAAAAATCGAATCGAATCGAACGAAAAAAAATCGGTGCACAAGCCTACTGCACATTACTGTGAATTATATTGCTGTGAATTTTGTAATACACTCATACACTCTGCACATTACTGTGCATTAAATTGCTTCGGATTTTGTGATACACTCAATCACACGGCAAAGAAAATGGCTCGATCCTCATTTTCCTACAGAGCACCGCAAATATAGAATAACCTCCCAAACACCGTCAAATCTTCCCCCAGTCTAAAGTCCCTTAAGACTTCCCTATTAACATACCTCAATACGAAATGCACCTGTAAACATGTAACATAATGACTTTATTTCCTCCATATTTATTTTTCTGTTAATCTGTATATTTGGTCTTGTGTTAATATCTTGCATTTTACTATTTTGTATTTCTGTAACTGTAACACTTCAATGTTCTTGAACCCAGGACATACTTGAAAACGAGAGAAATCTCAATGTATCCTTCCTGGTAAAATCCTTTATAAATAAATAAATAAATAAATAACATTACTGTGAATTATATTGCTGCGAATTTTGTGATACACTCATATTGCTGTAGAGCTCTGTGATATTTTCATACACACTGCACATTACTGTGAATTATATTGCTGTGAATTTTGTGATACACTCATACACTGCACATTACTGTGAATTAAATTGCTGCGGATTTTGTGATACACTCATACACTCTGCACATTACTGTGAATTATATTGCTGCAAATTTTGTGATACACTCATATTGCTGTAGAGCTCTGTGATACTTTCATACACACTGCACATTACTGTGAATTGTATTGCTGTGGAGCTCTGTGATATACTCATACACGCTGCTTATTACTGTGAGTTTTATTGCTGTGGATTCTGTGATACGATCATACACACTGCACATTACTGTGAGTTATATTGCTGTGGAGCTCTGTGATACACTCATACACACTGCACATTACTGTGAGTTATATTGCTGTGGAGCTCTGTGATACACTCATACACACTGCACATTACTGTGAATTTTATTGAGGTGGAGCTCTGTGATACACTCATACACGCTGCACATTACTGTGAGTTTTATAGTTGTGGAGCTCTGTGATACACTCATAAACACTGCACATTACTGTGAGCTTTATTGCTGTGGAGCTCTGTGATATGCTCATACACACCGCACATTACTATGAGTTTTATTGTTGTGGAGCTCTGTGATATGCTTATACATACTGCACATTATTGTGAGTTTTATTGTTGTGGAGCTCTGTGATACACTAATACACACCACACATTACTGTGAGTTTTATTGCTGTGGAGTTCTGTGATATGCTCATACACACCACACATTACTATGAGTTTTATTGCTGTGCAGCTCTTTGATACACTCATACATATTGCACATTATTGTGAGTTTTATTGCTGTGGAGCTCTGTAATATGCTCATACACACTGCACATTACATTCAGTTTTATTTCATCTGTAGCTCTGTGATATGCTCATACACACCGCACATTACTGTGAGTTTTATTAAAGGGTCAAACCTGCTTTTTCCAGCCTCAATGTCTCAGTTTAACCCCACCAGTGCCACAATCTAATCGATTAGGTGTCGACATTTGGCAGCCAAGCCCAGTTTTTACTTCTTTTGACTAGGAGAGTAAATGAAAAGAGTCAACTCATTCATTCCCCTCTGTAGTGACAAGATTAAATATTTAATTTATACATATTTCATTTCAACATAATAAAGTCCTTTTTTTTGTAAAAAAAAAAGAAAGCAAGAAAATTACTACCGTTGGTCTAATTAAATCAAAGAAAACTGCCTGCAGCGACGTTCCAGTATTACAACTCGATGTCTGGCAGAAAACAGCCGTTTGAGTTCTAAGCACTGCTCGGGAGCTTCACACAAAATATGTTTCTATTCACTTTCTGTGAGGCACTTTATATAAAGGGCATTAGGTTTGCTCTGTATAAAGACCAGGGGGGAGGATGGGAGGTAGGTTCTGGGTTTGTGAATTTCTCTTTGCCATAGACTTTAACGATTTCCTTCGGAGTTTGGAAGAAAAATAAAATCATTCGAATGTCGATGAGCCGCCAAAGTGAATTGTTTTCCAAAATAAATTTATCAAATCGATCCAAATATAATCCAAATAAAATCAAAACAATTTGTATGCATTTGGATGACTGAAAAAGAAATGCACTCAGTGTGCGAAGCAAAAATCCCTAATTGTAAAACAAGTAAGAACAATAACCCTAATCCTAATTGTAACCCCAACCCTAAAAGAGACGCTAACCTTAAAAGTAACTCTAATAATAACCCTAAACATAACTCTAAAAGTAAAAGTAATCCTAAACTTACATGTAACTCTAATCATAATCCTAATGCTAGCCCTAACCCATAAATTGGCTCTAATTTTAACCCTATTCCTAACTTCTAACCGTAAAAGTAACCCTAATAATAGCCCTAATGCTAATCCTAACCCTAAAATTAGCCCTAGTTGTAACCCTAACCTTAAAAGTAACCCTGACCCTGATTTTAACCCTACTCATAAACCAAAACATAAAAGAAACAAAAACCTAGCTGTAACCCTAATTTTTGAAGTATCCCTAACCTTAAAAGTAGCCTTAACCCTAATTGTATCCCTACTCCTAACTCTAACCCTAGTTGTAACCCTAATACTGAATCCTTACCTTTAAAGTAACCCTAACATTAAAACTGACCCTAACCCTAATTTTAACCTTAATTCTAACCCTAACCCTAAAAGTAACCTTAACCTTAAAAGTAATCCTAAATGTAACCCTAAACCTAAACCTAATTATAAGGTTATTTCTAATTCCAACCCTAAAAGTAGCCCTAATCTAAAATTAGCCCGAGCCTTAATAGTAAAACCACCAAAAATAATAACCCAAACATTAAAGAAACTCTAACCTAAAGGTATAGCCATAACCCAACCCTAATACTAAAAGTAACCCTAATCCTAACTCTATCCCAAAAAGTAACTCTAATCCTAA
Source organism: Leptobrachium leishanense (assembly GCA_009667805.1). Taxonomy (NCBI): domain Eukaryota; kingdom Metazoa; phylum Chordata; class Amphibia; order Anura; family Megophryidae; genus Leptobrachium; species Leptobrachium leishanense. The sequence goes on from CM019075.1 coordinate 77,335,495, forward strand.
ACCTAATAGTGATCCTAACTCTAACTCTAAACTGAAACATAAACCTAATCCTAACACTAAACCTAAAGGCAACCATAATCCCAATCCTCATAGTTACCCTATCCTAAAAGTAACCATAACCCTAACCTTAAACCTAATTCTAATCCTAAAAATAACCCTAATACTAACCTTAATGTCTAATATAATGGTACAGAGTAGGATCAGCAACCTTGGCTTTCCAGATGTTATGAAACTATATTTCCCATGAGTCTATGCTAACCCAACAAGTGGCTGATCATCGTAGAAGTTATAGTTCCAAAACTTCGGGGGGGGGCAAGATTGCTGACCCCTGGGCATAAAGGATAGTATAGGTCTTGGCACCCCTGATGAGTTCAAAACATTATTTAGTGCTCCAATACTGCTGGAGGTGCCACCTGCTGATGTTTCCTTAACTCATAATTGGTGTCAGCAGCATAAAATATTTGTCCTTTGTTTTTTTGGGGTGGTGGGTGACTTATTGAAAAAAAATAGTATGTTTTGAGGTGTTTTTTTGCTTCTCAAAATCTCAGCAGAGATATTAAAAAGTATGAATAACATGGTTTTAAAATGTCATCATTTTACGAGGTGGACTGGAAACTTTTTCAGATGTCAATCATGGCGCCACGCGTGAAGATGGCTTTGTCAGCACCAGCGTTGTACACATTCCCCTGGATCCGCCGCCGGTGAGCCGAAGCCTTGAGAAGTGATGAATGCGTCCTGTATTATCATACAAATACACTGCTCGAAGGGCGAGGGACAGACAGAAGCGATGTCTCAGCCACCTCCGGTGCTTAAAAAGGCCAAGCCGGTGACAACCGACTCCACTGTCGAGGGACATAATGCTTTATATTTTCTAAGATTGCCACTATTTTCATGAACCAGTCAGCTTTGTGCATCAAGAGGTTAAACGCAGCGTCAGCCTTTTGTACTTTCTGAATCAGTGACAATGTTAAGACAAAACTGTAATATTTATTAAACGTAAAACAACTTAAGCGGAGTCACCAGGGATTTACAATAAGTATGGAGGCCCCTCGTTCATTAAGTAATATGTATGAATTCAATTACACAAAACAATTATTATTATCCTTTATTTATATAGCGCCACATATTCTGCAGCGCTTTACAAGATCAGTTTGCAAGGGGAAGATACATTAGAATACCACACATGGATGATACGGCCTGATTCAGGGGGTCCCTGGTTCCAAGAGAATTTACAATCTATGAGATGTACAAGTATTTTGTGGTGTAGGCGCCTCCATATCGTTAGGTGTCTTGCCCAAGGACACTCGCTGGTGGCGTCTTGCGAGTGGAGAATAGGGATGTGCGTTTCGGGTTTCGGAATTTTCACAAAATTTCCCGATTCGTGTTTTCGAATGCGGCCGAATTTCCGAAAATTTTTAGATCCGAAAATGACAGATCCGAAAAGTTTTCCGAGCCGAAACGAAATATTTTCGGAATTTTCGAATGGACTTGAAATGTGTCAAATCGAAATTTATTGCTTTGAAACGAGGAGAACAGACGTTCCGAAAAAACGAAAATTTCCGAAATTATGAAAAGTCGATACAAAAAACGAGCAAAGTGACACGAAAATACGAAAAACGGTCGATATTCCGAAAACATGTACAATTCCGAAAAACTAAAATTTCCGAAATTACGAAAAGTCGATACAAAAAACTAGCAAAGTGACACGAAAATACGAAAAATGGTCGATATTCCGAAAAAAAAATGTACACGAAAAACGAGTCAAGACGAACCGAATCGAAACAGAAATCGGTCGAAACGAGCCGAATCGAAAAGTTTAAAAATCCGAAAAATCGAACCGAATCGAACCGAAAAAAAAATCGGTGCACAAGCCTAGTGGAGAAGATAACTTGAGATACTCAAAAGTTATCATTTGATCTATAGGTGTAGACATGAGTTTACCTAGACAGACCTTGATGACACAAAGTGCAGGACCCTCAGCACCCATTCCACCAACTGACCCATATATTTACTCTTATATTTCCTTGTATTTATCTAGTTTACAAGCACAAATCTGTTGTGATTTGTGGGTTACACAGATATTTTGTCACAGTATGTATTCTACCAAGAACGAGACATGCCGCACCATAGCTTCAATCTTTGACCATTGGTATGCCTGGCCAAAAATGATGCCATTGGTTGAGTAGGTCGACTAAGGTTCCCTTATGCTATATGCCCAGGACCAGACATGTTTTTATTTGGGATTTATGGGTATTTTAGAACACTTTCATATAATAATATGTCTAGGGGAGCCAAGTCTAAACACAGAATCCATTTATGGTTCATACACACCTTATATACACAGCCTGATGGGCATTTTATACAGGATTTTAATCATTTTTTCCACATTATATGTGGCCAGGGGGTGGAATTTTTCTCTTGTGGTGCCATGTTGGCACTCAAAACAGTTTTTAGAGTTTTTTTAGTCTTCAGATGTCAGAATTCAGAATTTCAGATAAAAGATACTCAACCAATATATACTTTATACAGGATTTTAATTAGTTTATTAATTTGGAGTTTTTTTGTATGTTTTTTTTATTTTTAATTATACTGCTAAAGTCGGCATTTTTTTATACTTTTCCTATTTTCTTTTCTCTTTCTCTAGACATTCTTCAATTAGATTTTTTGCCACAATGCCACCAGACAAAGGACGCAAAGCGACATTTAATGTTACTTTGTATTCGCCGAAGAAGAACACGCTAAATTTAACTTTCTTTTTCGATAAACAACATCAAGCTAAAGTACAAAACCTGATTATAATAAATTATGCATTGTTATGGCCCTAACAGACTGGCATTGCTAACAAGTAACAGCGATCACTTTGTGCCACTCTAATCGCTTTTCAAAACGAGATGTGTAAGTAAAACAACATCTGGGTCGAACTCGCGCAGAAGTCGTGACATTTGGTTCTTAGCTAATCTAAACGGATATGTTAATTTTTATCTTGTCTTTATTTAGAATCTTTTCTTTAAAAAACATATATTGATTGTGTAGGAGCCGCATCATGCTGATGGCCAAACCAAGAGAATCGTAAAAAATAACCAAAAATATTCATCCATAAAACAGATTTCATACCAAAGACCTAAAATTAAGTCAAAAGTGTTGATTTACACAGAAACATCAAATATTTAATTTTTTCCCCAAATTCTATGGAAAATTAGTGAGCATTGCACCTTGACCAGGGGTTTCTCTACCTTGGCACACTAGGGGCTCTATTAACTGCTTCTCGCAAAAGCGCACGCGCAGCGCTATTTTTTTTGCGCGCAGCGTTAAACGTTAACGCACGTAAATTAACGCTGGTATTACAATCCGCGCGCCTTTTTTTTCCGTCAGAAAATAACGCTCGTAAAAAAGACGCGCAAAAACGTGCGCGCATTAACATTGTGCGCAGAAATCGGTGTGCGGACTGTTTTTTCACGCGATTCAACCAATCAGAATTAAGAACCACAATTGTCTCACGTTCAGTTTTTGCACCTGTCAAAATCAATCTGAGGATATATGCTGCAGCAATAATAAAAACACGCACAACTTCTCCATTTTATTGTTTGGGTATGTGTAGAATGTGTAACTATACTGTGCTGTATTTTTTTTTCGTGCTGGTGTATTTAGGTTCGGCCACGACGTTCAGATTTGCCATTAACACCAGTTTTTAAAAGACGTTAAAATTATGCGCGCAAACGTCAGTTAAAAGTTGCGCATAGATTGTAATACCATCCGCATACCATGGCACAAACGCATTTGCGCTCACAATGTTAAGTAGACATGTGCATTATTTTAGTACTAAAACGATTTAGTCCGAATTTTGGGATAATTTAGTTTTCGTATGACTCAAGAGATACGAAACAACTCAGTACAAAAAACGAAAGAAACTAAAATAAAATGCACTACATTTTAGTTTCAGTCCTTTTTGTGATATTACATTGATGAGTGAAGGAGACCAGCAATGAAGAGCGCAACATCCGAAGTTCTGCACCCTCCACATGCCAATGCAGTAGGATGTTCTATACAGAGAGGGGCATTAATTAATGCAGGAGGATGTTCTATACATTATACAGAGAGGGGTATTAATGTAGGAGGATGTTATATACATTATACAGAGAAAGGTATAAATTGAGGAGGATGTTCTATACAGAGGGGGACATTAATTAATTCAGGAGGATGTTCTATACATTATACAGAGAGGAGTATTAATTAATGCAGGAGGATGTTCTAAACATTATACAGAGAGGAGCCTTTTTTAGCCCTTTAAATCCAGTGACTATGAGCGCTGAGATCGGCTGCTTGTTATTTTATCTCTCAGTACAATGTATCAGTCTCAGCTGTTACAGTAACTGACTGCTGCTCATCACAGCGCTCAGAGTTTCAGTAAAACAAGGAAATAATATTGTTATAACCTCTTATATATAAAAATATTATTTACTAGTTTTACTGAAACTCTGAGCGCTGTGATGAGCAGCAGTCAGTTACTGTAACAGCTTTGCCTGACACGGGGCAGTATTACAATGTTGGTGCTAACTTAACCAGAGCTGTTGTAAACTGAAAACCTTCATAGGCTATAATGGCTCTGGGAAGTTTACAACAGCTCTGATTAAGTTAGCACCAGCTATGTAAAATGGCCCACATTGTGCTGAGAGTGAGAGATACTGTAACAAGCACCGATCTCAGCCCTCTGAGGAGCCACTACAATAGTAATTGTATCCGCTGGTTTTCGGATGAATGAAATTCGTTTTCATACTAAAGAACTGAAAACGAATTTCTTTAGCAACTAAATAAAGTGCATTTTAGGACTAATCCATTAGTTCAAAACGAAATTTTGTGCTGTGCACATGTCTAATGTTAAGTATAGGATGCGCAACGTACATTATGCTCGCAAAGGGTTCGCGCAGGTTCACCAGCGGTAGACGTTAACGTGTATTTTTTGCGCATACATTGTAATACGACGTTCTGCGCAAAGGGCTTTTCCCCTCGCGTTAATGCGTTTTTGCGCACGCGTTAACGTTTGCGCGAAGAAGTTAATAGAGCCCTAGGTATAGAAACATAGAAACATAGAAAAATGTTGGCAGATAAGAACCTTTCGGCCCATCTAGTCGCCCAATTACATGGATACTTTACCTGGATTTATCTTTTGTTTAGGATAGCCTTATGCCTATCCCATGCCTGCTTAAATTCAATTACTGTTTTGGCCTCTACCACTTCTACTGGAAGACTGTTCCATGTATCCACCACCCTCTCAGTAAAATAATGCTTCCTGATGTTACTTTTAAACCTTTGCCCCTCTAATCTAAGACTATGTCCTCTTGTTTTGCTATTTTGTTTCCTTTTAAATATCCTCCCTTCCTCTACCTTGTGGATTCCCTTTACGTATTTAAATGTTTCTATCATATCTCCTCTGTCTCGTCTTTTTTCCAAGCTGTACATGTTAAGATCATTAAGCCTTTCCTGGTAACTTTTCTCCTTCAAGCCGTACACCATTTTAGTAGCCCTTCTCTGAACTCTCTCTAAGATGTCTATATCCTTCTGGAGATACGGTCTCCAGTACTGCACACAGTACTCCAAGTGAGGTCTCACCAGTGCTCTGTACAGTGGCATGAGCACTTCCCTTTTCCTACTGCTAATACCTCTCCCTACACAACCAAGCATTCTGCCAGCATTTCCTGCTGCTCTATTACATTGACTACTTACCCTTAGATCCTCTGAAATAATACCCCTAAATCCCTTTCCTCAGATGTTGAGGTTAGGACTGTATCAAATATTCTATATTCAGCCCTTGGGTTTTTACGTGTCCAGGTGCATTATCTTGCACTTATCCACATTAAAACTCAATTGCCACAGCTCCGACCATTTTTTTAGTTTACCTAAATCATTTGTCATTTGGCTGATCCCTCCAGGAACGTCAACCCTGTTGCAAATCTTTGTGTCATCAGCAAAAAGACATACTTTTCCATTAATACCTTCTGCAATATCACTAATAAAAATATTAAAGAGAATGGGTCCAAGTACTGACCCCTGAGGTACCCCACTGGTAACAAGACCTTGCGCCGAATAAACTCCATTTACCACAACCCTCTGTTGTCTGTCACTCAGCCACTGCCTAATCCAGTCAACAATATTGGAATCCAAGCTCAAAGATTGCAATTTATTAGAGGGCGGAGCCGAGCCGGCGATGTGAGAGGACGTGTGCTGCTGGAGCTCCCGAGTAGCCGCTGATTGATTTGAGACAACCACCACTTTCACTCTATATATTTCGCTCTGGAGGTACAGGGAAAGGTAGCAGGAGCCATGAAGTCCTCCAAAAAAACAAAAAAGACTGACAGCGCGCTTGTAGCGCCGATTTTTACACCTCGGACCCGCACAGTGACTAGGCCCCAAGATGGCGGCGCTTCCTCCAGAGATGGAGGGAGAAGCCCATCCCCAGGCTCGGACACCTCTGAGATGGAGCAGGACTTGGGCCCGGCGACTCGCCAGGATATCCGTCGCCTACAAGATTTCATAGCGGAGGAGCTAGCACGCAACACGAGGGCGCTAACGGCGGAGGTCCAGGTAATTGGGACACGCACAGCGCGTCTCGAGGAACGGGCAGAGGCATTCACAGACACGTGCAATACACTTGCTCACCATGCAGAGACACTGGCAACACGGGTGGAGACACTAGAAGAGGCTTTGGAAGATTTATCAAACAGGTCCAGACGCAACAACGTCAGACTCCGAGGGCTGCCTGAATCGGTGACACCGGATGCACTAGACGCTACGCTTACGGGCATTATGAAAAAGTTGTTACCCGCGCTGCCACCGGCTAGATATCTGATCGACCGGATACACCGTACCTTGGGGGTGCGGAAAGGCCAGAACGCACCACCGCGCGACGTAGTCGCCAGATTACATTATTACTCGACAAGGGAAGCTTTATTACGCACAGCTCGTGACCAACAGGTGGAGTACGAGGATGGCCAGCTGCTTTTTTATCAGGACCTTGCTCCGTCGACACTGGCTAAACGCAGGGAATGGCGGGTAGTCACAGAACTGCTGCGCTCTCACGATGTGCGTTACTCATGGGGGTTCCCATTTCGTATTTTGGTCCACAAAGATGGTTGCACGTATTCTTGCACACACCTGTATAGGGCTCACGACTTCCTACGCCAGCTGGGATTGGAGGTCCCAGACGCAATTGCTCAGCTCACCCCTCCGAGTTCCCTGCCGCGGCTCTCCAGAGACTGGTCTCCGGCTGGAGATTGAATATGGACAGCCGTGGGTGCCCTAAGTGAGGGCATGTATATCCTTCAGTCCAGGTTTTGCGGGGCTTAGGCCCTTAGATGGCTCTTTGATATTTGCTTAGATCATTTTCTGTTTTTTCTCTGTACCTCCGATTTATTTGTTTAGGTGGTTGTAGTTTTAGCATGACGGTTAATGTGGCGGTTGCTCGGGGGGACAGTGGCCGAGGGTTTTTTCCCCATGGCTTGCTGGTTTCCCCGAGACTACCTCCTCCTCCGAGGTTCCGTTCCTTTGGTTTACCCATCCGTTCGGGACGTTTTTTGTTTTTTTTCTCTCCTCTTTCTCCTTGTTCCCCCTTCCCACCCTGTTCCCCCGGCCCGGCCCGGCCCTACTTTCTCACTTCTGACCTTTCGGCTATATGATTATGTGGATGTATATCATACTTTTGATCCCTCTGTGGATGGCTCCCGTCCTGTCGCCTCCCCCCTCGGTAAGAGGCTGGGAGATGGCGGAGCGGGACAGGGGTGGAGACGTGGGGAGGATGATGACCATGCGTTCCCCTTCCTAGTCCCATAATGATTTCAGATCTTAAATTCCTCTCCTTGAATGTCAAGGGCTTAAATTCCCCGCGCAAGCGTCGTCTCCTTTTCCGGGACCTTAAGCGGAAATCTGCGAACATCGCATTCCTCCAAGAGACTAGGATCTCTACCATTGCGGCCTTTCGCCTAGTGGACCCATCCTACTCCCGTGTCTTCACCTCATGTGCCATCCCTAAACGGAATGGAGCCGCTATTTTGTTACATAATTCCTGCCCGCTGCAGATTGTTGATGTATATTCTGACTCCGCTGGGAGGTATGTATTGGCGAGGGGTACTTGTTCATCTAAATGGTATACACTGATGTCGGTATATGCACCAAATGGGCCTGACGCGGGATTTTGGGCGGACCTCTCCTCCTTTCTCAGGTTGCATGCTAAGGGTAAAATTATATTGGGAGGGGACTTTAACGCTACTCTCTGCTCTCCCCTGGACCGATCCGGCCATCCCCCTCACGCCGGTCTGACTCCATCCTCATCCCAAGATAGGCAGTTTCATGCGTTTGTGCGTAAACATGATTTGGTAGATATTTGGAGGGTACAGCACCCCACAACGAAAGATTTTACCTTTTACTCCCCGGTCCATTCCTCATACTCCAGATTAGATTATTTCCTGATCTCCTCGGACTGTATTCCCTTGATTGCGACATCAGGCATTGGCTCCATAACTTGGTCCGATCATGCAGATGTGTTTCTGCATGTCCGCCCACTGGCGTCTGGCAGCAGTGGCCAATGGCGGCTCGACCCCTTGCTTCTTTTGAAAAAGGGGGTTAGGAAAGCGGTTGGCTCCGCGTTAGACTCATACCTTCTGTTAAATGACACCCCTGACGTGTCCATACATACATTATGGAATGCTCATAAAGCAGTGATTAGGGGGGTGCTAATTAGTCAGGCTGCCTACCACAAACGCATGAAGCTGCAGGCCATAGTCACGTTACAGACTGACCTGCGGAGACTGGAACTCCGGCATAAACGTGTCCCGACTGACGACACCCTTGCACAGCTTAGCAGAGTTCGAGCAGACCTTAACGGTTTATTTTTAGATGATGTGGGGAGATCGTTGCTATGGTCCAAAAGGCGCTATTATGAACGAGCGAATAAAGCGGATACACCCCTGGCCAGGATGCTGCGTCCTAGACACCGCACTGTCCTGTTCCCGTTGATCCGAGATAAAAAAGGGCAGGTTCATAAATCTCCTGAGGCTATCCGGGATGCCTTCACAGAGTATTTTACTATATATAATCATTCCCCCACCCACGAAATAGGAAACAGAGACCTGATAGATAATATTGAAACGTACTTGAGGCATCAGAACCTCCCTACTCTTGATAAAGTTCAGTCCCTATTGGTGGGCTCCCCTATAACGGAAGAGGAGATAGGGAGGGCACTGGGCTTGATGAAGCCATTAAAGGCCCCTGGGCCAGACGGCTTCACATACCGGTATTATAAAGCGTTCTATCCTAAATTAAAGCCCATTCTTTGCCGACTATTTAATGCCGCACGGGAGGGGGCCCCATTTCCTGCGGAGTCATTGTTAGCGGCCATAGTTCTCCTCCCCAAACCTGGGAAAGACCCTGAGAACATTGATAGCTATAGGCCCATATCCCTTTTAAATACGGACATTAAACTACTAGCAAAAATTTTGGCCCTGCGCCTAGACCCTCTCCTCCCTGTTTTGGTATCCCCGGACCAGGTGGGGTTCATCCCAGGTCGGCAAGCGTATGATAATACGAGACGCGCGGCGGACCTTGTTTGGTTCGCAGAGACCTATCAGAGGCCCTCTTTATTTTTGTCTTTAGACGCTGAGAAGGCCTTTGATAGGGCGGAGTGGCCGTTTTTATTTACGTTACTTAAACATCTTGGGTTCCCCCCCACTTTTCTCCGCATGATCTCAGCTTTGTATGCTTCTCCGGGAGCGCAGATTTTGATACCGGGAGCCGATAGGATCCCCTTTGTAATCCGGAACGGTACCAGGCAGGGCTGCCCACTGTCTCCGGCTTTGTTTGCCCTTTTTTTGGAACCTCTATTGCTTGCTATTAAATCAGACACGGGTGTCTCGGGACTTACGGTGGGTGACTTAGAATTTAAATTATCGGCTTATGCCGATGATGTCCTTCTCTCCCTGACTGACCCCTCCACCTCCTTACCCCGGGTTCTGGACCTGCTCAGTACCTTTTCTGCTCTTTCAGGATATAAAATTAATATTACTAAATCAGAGGCACTCCCGGTGGCGCTGACAGCAGAGGCGATTGCAACTCTCTCCTCTTCCTGCCCTATAAGGTTCACCCAATCTGAGCTGGTCTACCTGGGGGTCCGCTTAACATCATGCTCGGCAGACCTTTATTCGGCTAATTACCCCCGCCTCTTTGCGACTCTCAAAGCGGAGTTAGAATGCTGGAATAAATATGCAATATCATGGCTCGGTAGGCTTAACTGCATTAAGATGAATGTATTGCCCAGATTGTTGTATATGTTTCAGGCATTACCGGTTCCCCTCATTGCTTCAGAGGTCATCGCTTTGCAGCGCTCCATTGATTATTTTATATGGGCAGGGAAACGATGCCGCGTAGCTAGACACACTCTCTATCGCCCACGGTCCCTGGGAGGCCTGGGCCTTCCATCTCTCTTCACCTATTACTATGCAACTCAATTGGCACAAGTGGTAGCCTGGCATGCTCCAGCGGGGTCTCGCAGGTGGGTCGATCTGGAAGCGTCCCTTATGCGGCCGAATAAGATACACCATTGGATATGGCTGGCTCGAGAACATCGTCCTTTAATTACCACCACATGCCCAGCCATATTAAACTCTCTGCGCCTTTGGCATAGACTAGCAGTGAAGTGCGAGTTGACGTCTACACCATCGCCTATGACTCCGATTTTTGGGAACAGAGACTTCCGCCCCGGTCTACACGTGAGACCTTGGCGTGACCTATTGGACTCAGGTGTGTGCAGAATACATAATTTATACCACAACGGAACTTTGATTCCTCTTCAAGATATTTCGGGACTGTCTTTTCTTCACATTTTTCAATTGACATCGTACGCCACACAGGCTCACATCAAGCAAGCTGCACTGGCGCCGCCGACTCGCTTCGAGCGATTATGCCTAGCTGGCACATACCCGAGAGGCCTTATATCTTCGTTATACCGGGACCTTACATCACTGTTGGACTGGAAAGACCTGTCCTATATCCATGCTTGGGAAAGAGATATCGGGGAAACCCTGGACTCAGAGGACTGGCTGGACATATGGGAGATGTCTCGCTCCGTGTCGGTGTGCGCCTCATTGCAGGAACAGTCCATTAAAATGATTATGCGGTGGTATGTTACACCATCTCAACTGGCGCACATGAATGGGAATCTACCGGATGTTTTTTGGAGATTATGCACCTTCAAGGGCTCCTTTTTCCACATGTGGTGGACATGTCCACGAATTGTACCCTTATGGAAGGAAGTCCAAGACCTACTGATTTTAGTTCTATCTAAACCTATCTCGTTGGATCCTTGGGCGTTTTTGCTCTCCAGACCGCTCCCTGAACTTACTTTCCATGAAAATAAATTATTAGCCAAAATTACATTGGCTACAAGACGGGCTATAGCGGAAGTCTGGAGACAACCCCTCCCGCCCTGTATGGCTAAAGTCTATGGCAAAATCAGGGACACCCAGGTTATGGACGAACTGACCGCTATAGTACGTTTTACAATGCCATCATATAGTAAAACTTGGGGGCCCTGGCTGGATGCGGGGTTATAATCTATGGCGGGAATATGGGCTATGGTTACATATATAGGGCTTCATGGCCCCTTTTGCCTACTTTTTTCTCCTTCCCTGGCACCCCCTCCCCCACCCCCCCCCACCCTTCTACATATACCTCTATAGCACTCGTCAGGTTGGACGGGTATTTATGTCTTAGGATTCTGGCCTGGGCCGGGCCACTCATTCCCCCCCCTTTTTTTCTTTTTCTTTTTCTTTCTTCCTCACCCCACCCTACCTTCATTTTATAATATGGACGGGACTATGGTTTACTTAGAGGCATAAGTTTGTTGATATCATCTTTTTGGCGCTGCGACGCCGCATATGCATCCATGTTATTCTTCTTGTCCTCTCGTCCAATAAAATTATGTTTAAAAAAAAAAAAAAGATTGAAATTTATTGATAAGCCTTCTATGCGGAACAGTATCAAAAGCCTTACTGAAATCTAAATAAGCAATGTCTACTGCACCACCTGTGTCTATTATTTTTGTTACCCAATCAAAAAAATCAATAAGATTAGTTTGGCATGATCTCCCTGAGGTAAACCCATGTTGTTTCTGATCCTGTAATCTATGTGTTTTTTAGATGTTCAACAATCCTTTCCTTTAACATGGTTTCCATTAGGTATTTCATAACTATGTCTCCAATGAGGTTAAACCACCCATTAGGTCAACGGCGTCTTGTGGGAAATGTTCTGAAACATCTGGTGGACCACAGTTGAGCACCCCTGACCTAGATAATAGTGAGATAATAAAAAAACTGGGTGGAGGTGGAGCCTTTAGTGGTTAGGAACCTAGGTCCATATTCCGACAAAGTCGTTAATGGAAAAATTGTGAGAGGTTAACCATTAGCTACTCGCTACTAATATCTTTCTCCCAACAGAGCTTGTGTAGGCAAGGTTTGCCAGAGCCCCGTAAGAAAGAGTTTTTTTTTTTCCAGTGATCTTCTGCAAACGATAGAAGAGGACTGCCTTTGCATTTCAGCTCTGGCCACCCTTTTTAGATGATAGCAGATTGATCTGCATTTGCTCCAGCTCTCCCTGTACCGGCACCATGGAGCTAAAACCTTGTGAGATCTGAGAGAGGACCCACCGTTGGGTGGCCATTAATGCTGTTGCCCATTCTCAGGACCCTCACAAACCTTTCTGACATTGCACGTTCTCAGGGCCTTCACATACTTTTGCTCACGTACAGAGGAGTAGCTCGTGCAGATCACCACTTTAAAATCGCTGCGGTATCTTGACCGGTGAAGCAAACAATGGTGGAAAAACGTTGAAAGGAGAATAGCCAAAGTTTACTCATTTCATAGAAGAATAAGAGTGCTATGGTTGTTCATTGCTGTTCACCATTGTTTGAAGGAACTTCGCCTGCCAATGTTGGCTTTTTCTTCTCTGGTCTGCTGGTGTTGATGATATTTGCAGCAACGATGAACATGGGTGGCTGATAAATAACCCAAAGACCTGTAGGGTGTTTGTGCATCATTTTATTCATCTTAGAAGCCGTTTGGAAAGTCGAGATGATATAATTCAGTTTGAACGATCTCTTTTTTGAGTTCACTCAGGTAGAGTCGACTTCCTGCTGTTTCTGACTATAAGCTCTCAGTGAGTGACTAATCTGAGAAGCTCCATGACTCACGGTGAAGAGGAGAAAAGCGGATACATGCGGCTAATGACCTCCCACAGTCTGATATGGACACGAACACCCGTTTGGGATTTTCAGAGCTCTCGGCCCACTCTTACCGGACTTATTCATGGTTTCAGAGCTTGGTAGAGGCTTGGGAACCTGTGTGATCAGCTTTTATGTTAACATAACAGGTGTTATGGTGGCTTTAAACGATGTATTTCCTGGCATTCTAAAAAAAGACTCGATTTTAACCTACTTACGATCAGCGGTAGATCTCACAGCCATGGTTGCACATAAAATGCCCTTTTCCAGCACTTTGTAGGTCATACCCCATGGGAGAAATTCATGTACATGGATATGTGCCGATTTTCCAACAAGCCTTTTAATCCATGGGGTAAAAGCAAAAACGAATAAAATATTCCCTAGCACAAGTGAACCAGGCTCAGGTTTAGGCTAGGGTCAGACTAGCGCAGTTTTAACGTGCGTTTAGCCGCACGAAATCACGGCCGTACTAGCAGCAAATGACGTCCAATGCCGGGGAACATACGACGAACGGCCGCACGAAAGTTCGTCCGCGCAACGCAAGTGGCCAACGAACGCATTTTTTCGAGAACGTCAAACCGCTACTACTGACGTACAGAGTGCGCTGCGGCCGCATAGCGGCGTGTGTGCGTGATTAGGAGACGTCAGACGCTGCTAATGTCCGGCCAACATAACGTCCAGACTCAAAAAGTGTTTTATTGATGATCCGTACAAAATCACGGACGAAAAGGCGCATCGTATGACCGCTATCGCGTATTCCGGGGGAAAATACGTACGTTCGTTCGACCGAACTTTTTCACGGACGACGTGAAAAATGCGTTCGTCTGACCCTAGCCTTAGGGAGGGAGATTGGAAAGAGGAAGGGGGGCTTTTTTTCCAAAAAAAATGAATTGTTGAATGAAAGAAAAGGCAACTATTAGGAGGAAGAAACTTAAAGAATGTACATATTGTATTCCCAAATTATTTTACTAGTGCATCTTCTATTAAAGGTCTGATATATTTGGAAGAGTAAAGGTGTGTTTTTAGGGGTTCCTCCATATATTCAGGGTGTGCGGGTGTGTTTTTAGGGGCTCCTCCATATTTTCAGGGTGTGTGGGTGTCTTTTTAGGGGTTCTTCCATATATTCAGGGTGTGTGGGTGTCTTTTTAGGGGCTCCTCCATATATTCAGAGTGTGCGGGTGTCTTTTTAGGGGTTCCTCCATATATTCAGGGTGTGTTTTTAGGGGCTCCTCCATATATTCAGGGTGTGCGGGTGTCTTTTTAAGGGCTCCTCCATGTATTCAGGGTGTGTTTTTAGGGGCTCCTACATATATTCAGGGTGTGCGGGTGTCTTTTTAGGGGCTCCTCCATATTTTCAGGGTGTGTGGGTGTCTTTTTAGGGGTTCTTCCATATATTCAGGGTGTGTGGGTGTCTTTTTAGGGGCTCCTCCATATATTCAGGGTGTGTGGGTTTGTTTTTAGGGATTCCTTCATATATTCAGGGTGTGCGGGTGTTTTTAGGGGCTCCTCCATATATTCAGGGTGTGCGGGTGTCTTTTTAAGGGCTCCTCCATGTATTCAGGGTGTCTTTTTAGGGGTTCCTCCATATATTCAGGGTGTGCGGGTGTGTTTTTAGGGGCTCCTCCATATATTCAGGGTGTGCAGGTGTCTTTTTAGGGGCTCCTCCATATATTCAGGGTGTGTGGGTGTGTTTTTAGGTGCTCTTCCATATATTCAGGGTGTGTGGGTGTCTTTTTAGGGGTTCCTCCATATATTCAGGGTGTGCAGGTGTCTCTTTAGGGGTTCCTCTATATATTCAGGGTGTGTGGGTGTCTTATTAGGGGCTCCTCTATATATTCCGGGTGTGTGGGTGTATTTTTAGGGGCTCCTCCATATATTCCGGGTGTGCGGGTGTCTTTTTAGGGGCTCCTTCATATATTTAGGGTGTGTGGGTGTCTTTTTAGGGGCTCCTCCATATATTCAGGGTGTGTGGGTGTCTTTTTAGGGGCTCCTCCATATATTCAGGGTGTGTGGGTGTCTTTTTAGGGGCTCCTCCATATATTCAGGGTGTGTGTGGGTGTCTTTTTTAGGGGTTCCTCCATATATTCAGGGTGTGTGGGTGTCTTTTTTAGGGGTTCCTCCATATATTCAGGGTGTGTGTGTGTATTTTTAGGGGTTCCTCCATATATTCAGGGTGTGTGGGTGTCTTTTTAGGGGTTCCTCCATATATTCAGGGTGTGTGTGTGTATTTTTAGGGGTTCCTCCATATATTCAGGGTGTGTGGGTGTCTTTTTAGGGGTTCCTCCATATATTCAGGGTGTGTGGGTGTCTTTTTAGGGGCTCCTCCATAGATTCAGGGTGTGTGGGTTTCGTTTTAGGGGCTCCTCCATAAAATGGCGTTTGCAAGTGTATAACAGAGCTGTAGAGCAATAAAACGTCCAGCAACTAGTCTGTATATTATTTTTAATAAATGTTGCTGGAAATCGCTCGCTTGCTTTTTAATTTACTTCCATTATATGTTGTGAATATTTGTCTTAATTTCCTTCTAACAGACGTCCTGAGATGGGGGGGGGGTCAGAGGTGGAGGGGTATACAAAGGGGTTCTGACCCATATTTGTTGATTTAGAAAAACTTTGCGAAGTGTTGTGTTTAAGTTCCCCCACCCTATTCTAAACTCGTGCAGTTTATGTAACAGGAAACGTCTTGCTTATCTCTGGCTGCAAACCCCGAGAGAATAATAGCGGTCACAGTTCAAAAGCATCTGGAAAGGTACAGATGTCTGGGCCTGAGATAGAATCATTGATGGTAACATTTTCAGGTGTTCCAGCTCTTTAAATCATCTTTAACTCTTTCACTCCCGATACCAGAGGCACACATTCACATCTGGAGATTACTTCGCTTTGGGGGACTTTCAGAAGTCATTGCACCAGGCAGATAAATGGTCGATGAAGTACAACATAGATAAATGCAACGTTACGCATTTTGTGGACAAGGGATAGTGGAAAAGCAACTCATATGCTGATTTATAAAGAGCAGGAAATGAGAAGGACTTGGGAATATTGATGGGCAACTGTCTAGGCAACAATGGTCGATGTTGGTGCTTCTGTGTGACTATAAAACAGATGAGTTGAGCTATGAAGAACAGGGAAGACAAGTCCATTATGACCATGCTTATACGACACTTTGTGCAAAGCTTTAGAACGAGGGGCCTATTTTACCATGACCCATTACCCATGACCAATTCATGCCACGGTCATGGTCTCACTTGGTGCTTTTCTGCTTTAACAGCTATCTTCTTTTGGGAAGAAGATACTGTCAATGGGCCAGACGATCATTCATTCGTTCACTCAATCCCATTGTACATTGGGAGGAATTGGCAAATCAGCGTTGCACTAGCTGAACATAGCTGGTCGGAACCTTTACAAGACTGTCCAGTGTGACCTGATTGACTGCCTTCCCGGTGTAGTGAAGCACCTCACTTTGGAAGTCTCTCACAGTCTAGCGGGATGTTTGACAGGGAGAAGAGAAGGATAGCCTGTCAAAACATCTGACAGGTGGAAGGGAGGACAGTCTGTTGGGACATCTGACATGAGGAAGGGGTGAGAGCCTGCTGGGGTATCTTGCAGTGGAAAAAGGGGGCAGCCTGCTGGGGTAACTGCCAGCTGAAAATGGGGGACAGCCTGGTGGAACTTCTGATATGGGGAAGGGACAGTCTACTGGGACATCCAACTTGGGTACGGAGGGACAGCCTGCTGGGACATCTGACAGAGGGAAGAGTGAACAGTCTGCTGGGTCATAAGCCATGGGAAGGGGGGAAAACCTAACCCGGGGAAGGGGATAGTAAACTGGGATATCTAACATGGGGAAGGAAGAACAGCCTGCTTGGACATCTGACAAAGAAAGGGAGACAACCCACCAGAACATTTGATATAAGAATGAGACATCCTGCTGGGACATATGACATTGGGGAGGGGGGGGGATAGCCTACTGGGACAGCTTGCTGGGACGTCTGCATCTGACAGAGCAAAGGGGTTCAGCCTGCTGGGTACCCTGAAAGAGGCAAGGGTGGACAGCCTTTGGAACATTTGACATGCGACAGGGGGAAAGCCAGCCATGACATCTGCCATAGGGAAGGGGGACACCCTGCTGGGACACGTAACAGAGGAAACTGAGAATTTCCTTTTGGAACATCTGACTTGGGTAGGACAGCATACCGAGACATATGACATGGGGAAGGAGAGACAGTCTTCCAGGACATCTGAGAGAGGGATTGAGGGACAGCCCAAGAGAAGATCTGACATGGGGAAGGGGGGACAGCCTCCCAGAACATTGGATATGGGGATGGAGGACAGCCTTCTGGGACATCTCTCAAAGTGATGGGATAACAGCCTTTCGGGACATCTGACAAAAAGATGGGTGGTCAGCTTGTTGAGACCCCCAAGGAGTTGGGGTGATGCCTAGCTCACCATGATCATTAAATTAAATGGTGTTTAGAGTGTCCCTTTAATTTGGAGAAATTAACTCTGCGGCTCCTGTACGATGAATAACAAAACGAAATGACTATCTAACGTGACTCCCAAAGCTCTCCCTTTCTGCGTCTCCGAGCATCCTTTAATAGTACGTGTGTCGGATGAGCTCTCGACAACAGAGGAAAAATACAGTTAAGCAAATCCCAGTTAATATCGGTCAGTTTGTGCTTGATACCTAATTGAGAGCTTATTTTTCACCACAATCCCCTGGGCACTGCTTCATCTTCAAAGACCGAGCCAATGAGACTCACGTCTTGGAGATGTCTGCGGGCCGTGTTTCTCTCTCTCCTTTTCCTTCAGTTTTCCATTCAGCTTCATTTGAACAATCCTATTAATCCCCAGTCAAGTACGCGCATGCAAAGCCTTGATGAAAGGGAGCAAATGTATGAGAAGGAGCGGGCGGCTCTACGGCTAATGGAGCCACGCTCGCCTGCCGGACTCCGTTCCAAACACGTTTCCCTAAACTGTCAGGCAAGATGCCGGGCTCAGGTTCAACAAGGCGTCCTTGGATGAAAAAGAAAGACACAGACGGCTTTCTGTCCACCCTTGTGGTACTGGGGTACTTTATCTTCCAGTCCCAGGGCCTCGGATGAATCACAGTGGCATGTTATGGCTATCTTCTCATCAGTGTCCTGTCCAAGTATTATTTTTCATCAGTTAAATATATATAAAAAATATACATGCAACTTCAGGTTGCGTGCCGCCATCTTGTTGTGTGTTATAGTGGGACGAAGGATCACCTCCCGGCTTTGCACCCCACCTTTTCACATGGTTTACAGCATGGCTGCTCAGCCACGACCCACCAGATGCTTTGGAATTACATTTCCCACACTTATGACCTAGTGTTGAGCGCCTTTGGAGATGAAATTGTAAGACATCTGTAGGGCCTAAGGTGAGCACCCCTGGTTCATAGATACCTCCTTGCGTGGCTTATTTAAACCTTGCTCTGCAGGGAGCTCCAGAAGGATGGATTCCAATAGTAAGAGAGAAGGCATTAGATTGGCATAGATAGAACCTGCAGTGATGGATGTACACTGATGTTGTGGCAGTATTATGCAATGTGCGATCACATCTTGGAGCTAAGCCCCCGACCATCTCGATCTTCAGTCAGTTTTTATTTTTATTTTTATATGTGTGTTTGGGTGGAATGCTCTGGTTTTCATATGTTGTATTTATCGGTCCTAGTAGCATAGATATGAAATATACATGTTCAGGTTAAGCCTTCTTGTTGTTTTTGTTGCATATACTATATATATATATATATATACAGTAAGCAATTGCAAATTAGGGATGTGCGTTTCGGGTTTCGGAATTTCGGAATTTTCACAAAATTTCCCGATTCGTGTTTTCGGATGCGGCCGAATTTCCGAAAATTTTTAGATCCGAAAATGTCAGATCCGAAACGTTTTCCGAGCCGAAACAAAATATTTTCGGATTTTTCAAATGGACTTGAAATGTGTCAAACGACGTTCCGAAAAAACTAAAATTTTCCGAAAAATGAAAAGTCGATACAAAAAACGAGCAAAGTGACACAAAAAATACGAAAAATGGTCGATATTCCGAAAAATGTACAATTCCGAAAAACGAAAATTTCCGAAATCACGAAAAGTCGATACAAAAACCGAGCACAGTGACACGAAAATACGAAAAATGGTCGATATTCCGAAAAAAATATGTACCTGAAAAACGAGCCGAACCGAATCGAATCGAAACCGAAATCGGTCGAAACGAGCCGAATCGAAAAGTTTAAAAATCCGAAAAATCGAACCGAATCGAACCGAAAAAAAAATTGGTGCACAAGCCTATTGCAAATCACTCATTGCCTTTGTTTCCAAATATCTGAAACCAGGGCAGAGCTTTACCAAAAAAAAGATACTCCTATACGGCTTTGTACGAGTTAAAACGCACGGTTCAATTCAGCTGCAGCTGATTTTGTGTGTCATTTCTGGGTTAGGGTTAGAATTTAGGATTAGTGTTAAAAAAAATTGTGCGAGAAATTAGGGTTAGGGTTAAAAGTTAAGCTTATAAATTATTGTTAGGTTAGAAGTTAAGGTTATAAATTAGGGATAGTAATTAGGGTTAGAGTTAGAAATTAGTGGTAGGGTTAGAAGTTAAGGCTAGAAATCAGATTTGAGGATAAAAATTAGGGTTAGTGTGAGAAATTAGGGTTAGGGTTAGAAATTAAGGTTAGAAATTAGGGTTAGGTTAGAAATTAAGGTTATAAATTAGGGATAGCAATTAGGGTTAGAGTTAGAAATGAGGATCAAGGTTAAAAATTAGGGTTAGTAATTAGGGTTAGAGTTAGAAATTAGGGGTAGGGTTAGAAGTTAAGGCTAGAAATCAGATTTGAGGTTAAAAATTAGGGTTAGGGTTAAAAATTAGGGTTAGGGTTAAAGATGAAGATTAGGGTTAAACATTAGGGTTGGTAATAAGGGTTAGAGTTAGAAATTAAGATTAGAAATTACTAGAGATATAAATTAGGGATAGGATTAGAAATAGGGTTAAGGTCAGAGGGTTAGGGTTATATTAGGATTATGGTTAGAAGAAAGGGTGAGGACTAGGGATACAGTTAACCTAACCAAACACTAGCTTTCCGCACCATCTTTGCCATTTTTAGGCCCGTTCTTTTGTCGTGAGCGCAGCTAAAATCAGTTAAGATCTTGATACAAACCTCTTGCGGGTTGAAATGTTGATCCTAGTTTGACACACTCTGTCTCTGCTCCTACAGGTGAAACGTAGCTTTCAGTAACACTCGCTCTGCTATGGTTTGGTAGAAGTTGAAGACGATCTGTGTCCAGGATAGTTCGGCTGGAGAGATGCTCATCCATGACAGACCCTGCGGATGAGAGAAAGAAAGACCAAAGCGGCCAATGAGGACGCATTGACATCACATGATCGGAGCCAGTGACATCATCGGTGGGAAGACGGTACCCAGGAGAATCGGCACAGTGTTTGAAGGGGTGGTCTCTTGGCGCTATACTCCGCGGAGACCTGGCCAATAATGGGAGGACCTGACCTTGGAAGGTTGTGCCTACTAAAATAACCTTAAGGCAAGACCAGCAGAGCCAGCTGGTGGCTCGCCCAAATGTGACCACCTAGTGAACCACTAATCTGCAGTTTATCTCTTTAAGGAATTGATACCCACGATGGGGACAGCAAAAACATCACGAGAGGCCATTGGGTGAGCCTTTAAGAACCCAGAGGTGTGTACTGTAGAGCCGGTCGTGGCTCCACAAAGAGTGAGTGGATTCCTGTCAAATTATAGACTGTGATAGGGAATACAGACTATTTGTGCCTTTTTCTGATCATCTCAAGGAACTCCGGATCCAATACCATTTGACCCGTACTGATATTGATTCTGATCAAGGGATGTGAAAGAGAAATACATTTATTGGAGTGTGCGGTATCTTAATGTAAGCTGCATGTGCCATATCGTTGCATCACGGCTGCACTTGTCCACCATTGGTTGTATTGTTAGTTTTTAATATGTTACAACCCTGAATTAGCATTTCAATGAAATTCCTGGATCTACATCCTCATTGTAGAGAAATATATATAAATTAAAAAATAAATAAATATATATAAATTGTACATATAGTACATGACCATCGCAGAAGACATTGGGAGAACACGTTGCCTTGAACAAGCCATGAGAGTGTTTATATTTCGTCTGGGTTTGGGTTATGATGGCAAACCATGCTGGAGTTTAAAATTCTTTCTCCACCACAAAGGGAATCCCAGATCATGAATCACTGACCGTCTGCTCGGTTAAAACATTTCACTGTAACCCATCAAACCGCGCAGACTAAACCTCTATGGCTTGGCCGGGACCACGGGTTCCAAGTGCCAGCTCAGCCAGCTCAAAGCAGATCCCTATTTACATTTTCCCATCATAAAACTGCTTTAAATGGTCCATCTACAATCTATTTGAATTTTTTATCAATTTTTTGCATTTTTGGGTTTCACCGTTTCAAGTCGCCGGCTGCCCTGGTGACTCCTCCTACCATTTAACTCAACTGGTGGCTGTGTTTTGGTCAAATTCAAACTCCACTTATACATATTGAAGGAAGCGAAAATTTGATACATATGGAGTTATTCAGAGAGCACCGGAATGTTGCCGACATTTCTGCAACAATTTTGGCAAACTGCCTGCAAGTACGGTGCCTGTTCGACGATAGTGAAATCCCCCATAGAGAAGCAATGGTTAATCTATTCAGAGACACCAAACAGCAGGGAAAAGTTGACGAAGTGCCTTGATGTTCAGTGGTTTCATTCGACAGGTTTATTCAGGTGAATCCCAAAGACTTCAATGAAAAAAATATTCCTGTTTTACTGCAATATCTAATAAACCGTTTATTATTTTAAACTGCAGCAAAAAGTCTCTTTATTTATAGATTGTTTTTAGGATCTTTTAGGCATTTTTCAGGGTTTTTTCGGCAATTTGTTTCCTGTTTTTTTATCGTTTTTTTCTTTTTTCTGTAACGGACCTTTTTATTATCATTCATTGGATATTATATGTAAATTACAGGCATTTTCATTCAGTAGTTTTTTTTAAAACAGGGTTTCAATTTTGACACTTTCAAGTGTGTTGTTTGTTGTTTTTTTATTTTACCCCGTTCGTCAGCTTGTCGGCTTTTTCCGGCGGCTAGTCTGCGCTGTGAACGGCGGCTTGTCAGCTTTTTCCAGCATGTTCGACATGGGTTTTACAGCGGTTCCGGTGAGTATTTGTTGGATATTCTGCAGCATTGTGGCGGGATTGCGGTGGGTTTGCATCAGGTTTGCTGAATTCACGCAGGGTGGGGAACTTTGATTCACCAAGTGCAATGAACGAGAGAGCACCGAAATGTCGGCGACATTTCGGTGCTCTCTGACTAACCCCTAAGGTGACCTTTAAAAACAACTGAAGGGTTAAAACAGGACGTTGAGGGTCAGGAGGGTTTTAATGTTAAACCCCTTCATTTCCCGACCTCATGTTTTAACCCTAGAGGAAAGTCACCTGATAATCGTATTCACCGCAGAATTCCTTAAAAAAAAAAATACATATAAATATAAAAAGAGATGACAGAGGAAAGATGCCACTGAATATGTAGAACAATGTCTGCGTCTGCATAAACAATGCCAGAGCATCTTATGTGGGTAATAAATTCAGTAAATTAAAAAAAAGTCTGCGCTTTGTTTCCAGCGCGTGAAAGCAGACATTGATCTACCTGCCTCCTTCTCCTACGTCTTCTCTTTAAAATTCATGGAATGTTTTACGCCGAGATAGTCAAGACAACTGATACTAGATTAATTTTCATGGAACATTGTCTTATACAATTGTAATTAATTAAAAGAGTTACTCGCTCTAAGGTCTCGGCGAATATCACAGCTCGCAGAGCCAGGAGACGGTGTCTCGCACAACAATAACCGCCGTGCCCTCCGCCGTAACAAAATGACCCCCTGAAGGAGAACACGGAATAATAATGATATTTTACTAAACGCCGCCACTTTGGTCATCAATTTTCAGGTATTGACTGTATTTGAATCCACAAAAAGTAAAAAAAAATACCTTGAATGGAGCTATTATTCTTTTTAAAAAATATTCATGCTGCAAGGGACGCGGGAGACGCGTCAAATGTACAGGGTTATTCAAAGAGCACCGGAATTTCAGTGCTCTTTTGTTCCCCGCACTTCAGGGATTTTAATTTGCCGACCATGCAGTGAATTCAGCATTCGCCGCAGGGTCCCCAAAGTGCAGGGAAAAACCACCGAACGCATCTGAAAAACTGCCGCAAAACCGCCGAATCGAACAGAAAAAAATGCTGCAAAAACGCTGAAAAAACATCGGATCGATTCGATAAGCCACGGACAAAACACCAAAGGCACCTAATGATCTTCTGCAAAACCGCTGAATCGAATGGAATAACCACCGTAAAACTGCTGGATCAATCCAATAAGCCACTGAACAAACACCAAAGGCATCCGATGATCTGCTGCTGAACGCATCCGAAAAACCATTGCAAAACCGCTGAATTGAACGAAACACTGCTGAAAAACATCGGATCCATCCGTTAAGCCACTGGAAAAACATCAAACACACCGGATGATCTGCCGCAAAACCGCATCCAAAAAACCATCGCAAAACCGCCGAATCGAACGGAAAAACTGCTGCAAAACCGCTAAAAAGCATCAGATCCGTCCGATAAGCCGCCAAAAAAACACCAAACGCACCCGATGATCTTCCGCAAAACCGTTGAAGGCATCCAAAAAAACGTTGCAAAACCGCCGAATCGAACGGAAAAACTGCCGCAAAACTGCTGAAAAACATCAGATCCATCCGATAAGCTGCCGAAAAATCACCAAACGCACCAGACGACCTGCTGCAAAACCACCGAACACATCTGAAAAAAGCCGACGATCCGCCGAACAGAGGGCTGACCAGCCGCCGGAAACAGCCAACAAGCTGCCGAACGGGGGGGGGAGGTGGTTGACAATGACTGTAAAACATGTTTACAAAAAAACTACTGGACAAAAATGTCTGGAATTAATATATCCGTTCGTATGAATAATAATAAAATGGAATATTACCGAAAAATAAAACGCTATTTAACAAAGAACGGAAAATAAAATTTCACCAAGAAATTCCCGTAAAAATGCCTAAAACAATCCTAATTAATAAATAAATAAAGAGACTTTTTTGCTGAAAATTAAAAAATAAACGGTTTAATAAATATTTAATAAAAACGGGAATATTTGTATTATTATTATTATTATTATTATTTATTTATAAAGCGCCAGCATATTCCGCAGCGCTGTACAATAAACACAGTACAGACAGGGTTACAATACATTGAACAACATTTGACAAACAGTACAGGAGGAGATGAGGGCCCTATTCCCGTAGGAACTCACAATCTAGGAGGGTTGGGGTTGGAAACAGGAGGAGAGGACTGTAAGGTGAGAGTGATTGATGGTTGCGTCAGTGAGTCGGGTGGTAGGCTTCCCTAAATAGGAATGTTTTCAGGGAGCGTTTGAAGGAAGAGAAGTTAGGGGAAAGTCTGACAGCACGAGGGAGAGCGTTCCAGAGAGTGGGGGCTGCGCGTGAGAAATCCTGCAGTCTATCATGGGAAGAGGTGATGCGGGGAGAAGCTAGGCGCAGGTCACTGTTTGACCTTAGGGAGCGGGCTGGGGTGTATTTGGTGATTTGTGAGGACAGGTAGTGGGGCGCTGAGTTAGTGAGGGTTTTGTAGGTAAGGATAAGGATTTTGAACTTAATTCTGCAGTGGATGGGGAGCCAGTGAAGGGACTCGCAGAGGGGAGCGGCAGAGACAGAGCGGCGGGTGAGGTGAATTAGCCTGGCGGAGGCGTTCAGGATGGATTGTAGGGGGGAGAGGCGGGACAGAGGGAGGCCAGATAAGAGATTATTGCAATAGTCGAGTCGGGAGATTACCAGGGCGTGTATGAGTTGTTTTGTGGTGACAGCGGTAAGAAATGGCCGAATTCTGGAAATATTACGCAGTTGGTATCGGCAGGAGGAGGAAAGAGACTTGATGTGGGGGATGAAGGAAAGAGCAGAGTCCAGTGTAACTCCAAGACAGCGAACTTGGTATGATGGGGAGATGGTGATACCCTCCACCGTGATAGAGAAGTCAGGAGGTGGGGAGGCATTAGAGGGAGGAATAAGTAGGAGCTCAGTCTTTGACATGTTGATCTTTAGGTGGTGGGAGGCCATCCAGGAGGAGATGCCAGATAAACAGTCACTGACTTTTGAAAGGACAGGGGGAGAGAGATCAGGGGTAGAGAGGTAGATCTGAGTGTCATCAGCGTAGAGGTGGTAATTAAAGCCAAAGCTGTTGATGATTTTGCCCAGGGAGGAGGTGTAGATGGAAAAGAGCAGAGGACCAAGGACAGAGCCTTGAGGTACACCAACAGATAGAGGCAATGAAGAGGAGGAGTTACCAGCAAAGGACACACAGAAGGACCTGTTGGATAAATAGGAGTCAACCCAAGCAAGTGCAGTGTCACCGAGACCCAGAGAGTTGAGGGTCTGTAGAAGGAGGGGGTGGTCAACAGTGTCAAAAGCAGCCGAGAGGTCAAGCAGGATGAGAATAGAATAGTGGCCGTGTTTTTTAGCAGTTAGGAGGTCGTTGGTGACTTTGGTGAGGGCAGTTTCAGTTGAGTGTAGCGGACGGAAGCCAGATTGCAGGGGGTCAAGTAGGGAATTGGAGGACAGGAAGAGGGAGAGGCGGTTGAAGACTAGTTTTTCTAAGAGCTTTGATGTGAAGGGAAGCAGGGATACAGGGCGGTAGTTGGATGGAGAGTTGTTGTCTAGGGATGGTTTCTTTAGTAAAGGGGTAACTAGCGCGTGTTTGAAGGCGGATGGAAAGGAGCCAGTGGAGAGAGATAGGTTGAAGATGTGTGTGAGAGCAGGGGTGAGGGAGGAGGAGAGGGGAGGAATTAGATGTGAGGGAATGGGGTCGAGCGGGCACGTGGTGAGATGTGAGGAGGACAATAAGGAATTGACTTCCTCCTCAGTGGTTGGGAGGAAGCGGCAGAGGGTGGCAGAGGGGACCTGTGGGAGTGGAGGTGGCAGATAACTATCTTGTGTTGGGATGTTGCTTCTGATAGTTAGAGTTTTACTGAGGAAGTAGTCTGCCAGGTCTTGAGCGCTGAAGGCAGCTGAGGGGGGAGGTGCAGGTGGGTGGAGGAGGGTGTTGAAGGTGGACCAGAGCCGTTTAGGGTTGGAGGACAGCGTAGATATAAGAGATGAGAAGAAGGATTGTTTGGCCAAGTGGAGGGCAGAGGTGTATGACCGGAGAATAAACTTGAAGTGAACAAAATCAGCTTCAGAGCGGGATTTCCTCCAGGCACGCTCTGCAGTGCGGGAGCATCTTTGCAGGTAGCGAGTTTGGAGGGTGTGCCAGGGCTGAAGCTGGCGGCGTGGGGCCTTGCAGAGTCGAAGAGGAGCAAGAGTGTCTAGAGCAGAGATAAGCGTAGTGTTGTAGTGATTAGTGGCAGCATCAGGGCAGGTGAAGGATGAGGTATGAGGGAGGTGGTGAAGTGGGAAATGGGATTCGCCTGATTAAACCTGAGGAATGAAAACACCAAACATCAGGGCATTTCATTGACATCTTACTGCTGTTCAGTGTCTCTGGATAGATTAACCATTGCTTCTCTATGGGGGATTTCACTGCTGTCGAACAGGCACCGTATTTCACTGGAAATTCACCAAAATTTGGTTAAATGCCTGCGTTTTGAATAGCCATGAAATTGCACCGTTCGGGGAAATTCACTGTTCGGTGCAATTTCGGAGCCAATTCAGGTCTCTTTAGTCTCCCTGGCAGATCGGTCTGGGATCCGGAGTGGTGGCCACCATCTTGGAATGACATCACGTTCACAGCACATCATTGACAGTTATAGATGTAAAGAGAAAAATAAAGAAACCAATTATTCTTTATTAAAAATCATACTGTGGGGGACGAGTGGGACACAACAAATTTGGAATTTAAAGAGACATTATAATCTGGTTTTCTTTCTATAAATTATTAATTATTATTGGTATCCTGTAACACGGAAAAAGCAGGCTACAGAAATTTTAAGCAGTTAGCCTTCCTGGAAGAACCGTCTGGGTTCCAGAGCGTTTGCCGCCATTTTGGAATGACATCACGGTATCAGACTCTCAGTGACAATTATAGATGTAATGACAAAAACAAAGAAACCGATTCCCGATACTCGAGTATAGCGCGACCCGAATATAACGATGGATAGAGAGATTTGTTATGGAAATGAGAGAATACTCAAGACTAGGGATGAGCCGAACACCCCCTGAGTTCGGTTCGGGCCCGAACCCGAACTTTCCATATGTTCGGATCCGAACCTGAACTCAAACTCAATGCAAGTCAATGGGGCTGAAAATTCGGTTTTTAGAGTGCCCTCCAAGAGGGCATATATGCTAGATATTTTCCATAAAAGGTGTATGGGGGTCCGGGTAGTGCCCTGGGGACAGGAAACAAGGACAAAAAGTTAAAAAAAAAAGTTTTAAAGGGACAGTGAGTTTTCCATGAAATAAGGGTTAAAAATAAAAACGAAAAATTCCTTCAAATATCGTGCCTAGGAGGTCCCCATAACCTGCCCGTGAAGTGGCGGATTTCTAGGATGTATAGAAACACTTAAAAACAAAAAAATTACATTTCAAATGACGGTAAATGCTTTTCCTTTAATCTATCCATAAACAACTGCTTGGGGCGGCAGCCTGTATGAAAAGAGGAGACATTTTCGTACACGCAGAAAAAGTTTACAGATTTTTTGGCGGTGAAAAGCAGGAGAATGACTGGAGAATGGAAAATTCTAGACCAAATAGCCGATTTGGAAAGTGAGATAAATGGGAGAATTTTTCTGGTTTGGCTATTTTGACCTAGAATTTTCTCTATTCAGTCATTCTCCTGAGTTTCACCTTTCTCTGAATAACCCTGTCAGGGTTATTCAGAGAGCGGTGAAGAGCAGGAGAATGACTGGAGAATGGAAAATTCTAGGTCAAAATAGCCAAACCAGAAAAATTCTCCCATTTAGGCTAGGGTCAGACTAGCGAATTTTTAACGTGCGTTTAGGCGCACTTAATCACGGCCGCACTAGCAGCAAATGACGGCCAATATACGAAGTACGGTCGCACGAAAGTCCAACTGCACAACGCAAGTGGAAAATGAACACATTTTTTCGAGAACGCAGAACTGCTAGTACGGACGTACAGAGTACGCTGCATCCACTAGCGGCGTGTGTGCGTGATTTGGAGACGTCAGACCCTGCTCGTGTCCGGCCAACATAATGTCCAGACACCCAAAGTTTCCTGGTTTGGATCCGTAAAAAATCACGCACAAAAATGCGCATCATATGACCGTTTTCGTGCATTCAGTGAAAAAATACGGCAATGCGTTCGGACGCACTTTCGGTCGCTGTGAAAAATGCGTTAGTCTGACCCTAGCCTTATCTCACTTTCCAAATCGGCTATTTGGTCCAGATTGTTCTCTTTTCCTGCCATTCTCCTGGTTTTCACCTTTCTCTGAACAACCCTGAGAGACAGGTGAAAGCCAGGAGAACTGGCAGGAGAAGAGAACAATCTAGACAAAATAGCCGATTTGGAAAGTGAGATAAATGGGAGAATTTTTCTGGTTTGGCTATTTTGACCTAGAATTTTCATTTCTCCAGTTATTCTCCTACTTTTCACCGCTCTCTGAATAACCCTGTGAATGTTTAATCCCGAGGTGAAAAATAACATTGCTTTAGATGTTAAAAGCGGGCAATGAGGAAATTTTGTATTTTTTCACACAGCAGTTAAATGCAGCATATTAGGAAGTTTTAGGAGGGAAATTAACACTCACTCAGAACAGAAGCAGACACCCCACACCTTCATTCTACATAAAATGTATCAAATTGATTAGACCAGACTAAAACATCTGTTGTTGTTATGCCGTTTGAAAAAAAAAAGGTCAGAGGTGAGAAGAATCTTTGCACGTACACAATAGTTTTTAATTCAATATCTAATAAACCGTTGCTTATAATATTCTGCAGTAAAGAATCTCTTTATTTCTAGATTTTTTTTAGTATTTTTTAAGCATTGTTTATACTTTTTTCAAAATTTCTTTTTTTTCCGAACTCGAACCGTACACGCCCAAAAAGTTGAAAGTTCACGAACTTTCGAACTGCCAAAGTTCGGGCCGAACTCCGAACCGACCGAACCCGAACAGCTCATCCCTACTCAAGACTCGAATATAACATTAATATTATAAAAGTATACTATACTGGGAAACCATTAAAATCCTTCCAGGTTTTCTTAACACAGTCAGGGCAGGATGCTCTGCTCTAGAATTATTGTAGTTGTTACTAAGTATGAAGCCGTCGGTCACCCATCTTCTTACTTGCGATACAGATTGCCGGCGGAGCGAGATGACCCACACCATGAATCATTCGCCAATAGCCAGCACGCCAGGAGGTGTCCTTTTCTGACCTCCAGCTCTAGCATGCAGGCTCATCCACCGCTAGTCACGGAGACTTGGAGCAAGTCAAGTTTTTTTTTTTTACACGCAATGCAGATGTCTCGAATATAACATGACCCCTCCAATTTTGAGGTAAATTTTTGTCACCAAAATCTAGCGGTATACTCGAGTATCTACAGTATTTCTCAGAAAGAAAAAACTCAAATAAACCTTTTATTCTTTAATTCTTTATTAAAAATTAGAAATATTAAATATATATATATATATATATTAAAATATTATCCTGTAACACCAAAAAAGCTAGCTACGGATAATTTTACCAGTTAGCCTCCCTGGAAGATCCGTCTAGGTTCCAGAGTGGTGGACGCCATCTTGGAATGACATAATGATATCAGCCCCTCGGTGACAGTTAAAGATGTAAAGACATAAGCAAAAAATGCAACAATCATAGATACAGAAAAACAAACTTTATCCCTCTCTTGGGCTTGTTTTTTTTTTCTCAAGGAAATTAGTGATTTTAACCAAATTTTAGAAAAATATATGTATTTTTTGCTAGTATTTTGGTGCATTGCATTTTCTTAATAATATGATTATGTATAAAACACAAAACATGGAAATGCAATTTTAATACAGTACACACAATTACAAAACCAATGAGTGGTTAATAAGCATACTCTGTATTACTTTCTACTTTTTATCTTTAGCCAAAAACAATATTTTTGATCCTGGGGAATTGTTTTTATACACTTTCTGTAAATATATATTTTTGTCAGTATATCTTTCAGGGTTTTTCACATAATAATGGTAGAAATACTTATATTGCCTAGGTATAAGGGTCTTGAGAAGCATAATATCCCATGTGACTGGAGTAAGTCACTCTAGATGGCGTTAGGAGTCTTAATGTGCAACTTGGCCACACTTGGTATAAAAAAAAGCATTTTCCTGCATTTTTTGAAAACAAGCATTGCCTGCATTTAAACCGCTCTAGCCCCCAGGGATTTAAAACACAGCAAATAAAGTATATATTTATAGACACTGCACACCCAGATGCTTCAAATGAGGGGTTACTTGTTATTCTATCTCAAAAATTACAGTTTATAAAATTAATGTATAAATAAATATACTATAAAAGCTTGCTTTAATATTCTACATCTAATAAACATGATATACCCCAAAGAAGAGAATCATGGGAAAGATCACACAATATTCTTTCCAACAATGTGTCATGCGGAATATGTGGGCCTTTTACTGCTAGAGATAAGGGGACCTGAAAGCACCCACCCTTCCCCTGCAGTAATATATCCAGCTCGTTCTATGATTCCGCTCTACGGTGATTGTGGGTTGATGACATCATCACACCAACCCTAGTACCCGGCCATGCCGCTATTGTAGAGCGCAGTGATTGGCTCAATAAATAGAGGTAAGTGATGGCGATGGCTGCAATTTAAATTGAAAGTGACCAAAGTCATTGTTCCATTCTCTTTTATTTATTTTACAATAATTATACCCAAATTACAAAATTTTTGGAAAGATCAGATGTTCATCTTAAAAAAAAAAAGGACCTTTCGGGCCCCTAGGCATTAAAATAACAGAGATCCCAGAATGTATATGAACTGCCACTTCTGTGTAAAGTAAAATTCCTAAAATTGTGTTTTTAGGTGATAAAGTATGCCATTACGCACTGCGTCATCTCCTGTATATTTACAGGCAGAAGGTGAGTTATTGCAGTGTTATTGCTCACTTTATAAGTGAAAAGCAGACCAAAACACTGCACTAGAACAATTAAAAGAAAATATGTATTATTTTCACACTTCGCGTGATCATTTTTGTTATCATTGTAAAGGCCAGACCCTGACCTGTCCAATGACACCTCAGTTGACCTTGTGGGTGCATAGAATGGAGATACAAGGGATCCTGACTTCTAATCACATCGCTGCCAGGCTTACATTTTAGCTTGCATTTTAGATGTTGGGTGCAGCCATTGCCTGTGTCCTAAAGATCAACTCTCTTGAATATCAGGAGCTCTGATTGGTCCTCAGCCTGTTGTGCCCATTTGGTGCCATGGCAAGCCCCAAGATGGTAGCAACCTGCGGGGATGTATGACAAGCACTTTAATCTTGTATGAAATTTGGATTTGAGAAGCTCAACCCATAACACACACTTGATTGGAAGTGATACTGGCGAAATTACCAAATTAGAGAATGTAGAGAAGAAGGGTTGTTGATGCACAAAAAATATACAATTTCAATGGTAAAAAACAGAGTATTCCTGCACATATTATGGGTATTAGGTCACACTATTTGACCATGACATGTTACACCTCCACCATGTCGAAATACCCCATCTTGTTAGGTCCTACTCTGTTCTCTAGATCGGGGCTGTCCAACTATGGCCCTCCAGATGTTTCTGAACTACAATGCCCATAATTTCCTAGCCATCTATGGCACTGAAAGAATTCTGGGAATTGTAGACAACAGCATATGGGGGCTGTGAGTTTGACAGCCCTGCACTAGATAGCCGATAACCTCACGTTACTGTGTTACTTGTTTTATTCGTGGTAAGCATTGCTTATTTTTATACTGCCCAGGTCTGTCCTTTGGGTGGGGCTAGCAGGGTACACAACGTGGACCCAGCACCAATGCTCACACCCACCATATGATAGAAAGTGTCAGTGACTGCCACTTCTCTATCTGGGGGAGAGAGGGTGTTGTCTAGGGTGTCAACCTGGGGGGTGTTGAGAGGGTGTCAGCATGGGGATGAGAGTGGTCTGGGATGTCTTCTGGGAGAAGTGGGAAGATCAGGGCAGGTCATATGTGTTTCTGTGTAAGATAAAATATGGAGTATAAGGAGGAGTGGCGTTTAAAAGGTGGCAAGGGGCCCAAAAAATGCTAAAGGCGGCGCTGTTGTTGCTTGGTGGAAATTGAATAAATCAGCTGTGATTCTACCAATACCATTGTTTACTTTCCATCTCAGTCGTGCGGTTGGAGGGCTACATATTGTTTTCCCCCTTCTCTTATAACGTCTCGTTCTATCTCCACGAATCTAAAATATTAAAGCCGTGCGAGGTAATGAGACTTTTGGAGTTTTTTTCCTCTGAATAGAAAATGACATCTTTCGCACCTTTCTCCCACCCGACGCGCGGCCCTCCGTCACCCTAATGAGACCGAGGGGTCGACTCGATATCTAGGCATGGAGAGTTGTTGAGACTCACGCTCTGTAATGCAAGGTTGAAGGGGACATGCAAATCTATAGAACTGATTATGTTTTTGATGGTTGAATTCACAGGTTAACGAGAAAATTAAAGATATATGGAAGGGACGCCCTGGGAAGAAAAAGAAGGTTATGAAATTTCCTGATAATCAATTTCATATGGTACTTCGTCCACCACAAGCACTGTGACTGAAAGCCGATGTGCGACATTAGCTGAGAAATGCTCTTTTCTATCTCTCCAACCCTAGTGGTATATGGGACTAGCAGATGGTTAGACATGTGATTTAAGGATGGGAAACTGGAACTATTTCTATATTTCTCCTTTTTCCTGTCCATCAGATGAAGAAGTTTGTCATTAATCATATCTGAATGGGACAATCCTTGGTCAACTCTCTTTCCGACCTTTCATAAAATCTGCCAATGACTGGTGAAAAACTATGGGATATATAATTGATGGCACCTGGAGGCCACCTTGTCTATGAACTGGGCCACCCTAAACTACTGTAGGCCACTGGGAGTATCAAGGGACCCAACAAACATTATTTTTCCTGTTGGTTTATGGTCAACCAGGGTGGTGGTTCTCTTCAAAAGGTCCCTCAGAACCCTCACAAACCTTATGTTGCTGCCTATTTTCAGGGCCCCCACAAAACGTTTTTTTTCTCACTCAGGGTAATCCAGACATAGGATTGAGACTTGCTCAAGGTGCCTAGAGGGGCATCAGATATACTCTACTGCAAAGGCCTTACAAGACCAAAGCTATCCTTGGGGTTGCTCTGTGTCTCATCTTTTCTTAGTCCTCTCTGTAATGGCCCCATCAAGCTAAAACCTCTTGAGACCCGAGTGGGTATCCAACCTAGGGCAGGACACTTGTTCCGTTGCCTGTTCTCAGGACTCTCACAAACCTTGTTTTGATGCTTGTTCTCAGATCCCACTCAAATCTTGGTTCTGCTCACTCTTCAAGAGGTTCATGCATCATGAAATGGACAAGCCACATTTTTGTGGTGTCAAAACATGTTCCCACAAAAGCATTTTTTCTGTTGTATTTAGTCTTTCAAAGTGTTTCTGAAAACAATGACCATTTTTGAGTCAAGAAGGGTTAGATCCAATTTTTTATGTGGCACAAATTACATTTGCTTGTATTGTATGTTAATTTTTGTCACTTTTTTTGGATAGGCCAAGGCCATCATAAATCGAACAATACGAGGTGTAGATAGGAAAGATTGACCATGATGGACCCAGGATGAAACTGTGGGAATTTGTGTATAATATATTATATACAGTCTATACACACACACACCACACACACACACACACACACACACACACTTATCATTTGGGATCTAAAGATAAAAAAGAGAAAGTAAGAGAACGTTGTAGTAAAATGACACTATCCTTTGAGAAACATGTGTTTTTTTTGTGCCGAAACTCTCTTTGTCGTGGGAAGTTGTTGGTGCTCGGCAGTTCTTAACAGACAAGCTCTTAAAGAACATGTAACACAGCACAGGGAAAAACGTTGAGTTTCTTTTTTCATCTTGCAGACTGACCATAAAGTGAAAGTACTACTTAATTCCTAGTTACGTCAATGAAACAGGAACTGTCTTTCGGGACATTTTTTAACTTAACAGAAACTTAAAATCTTACAAAAAACAGCCCTATGGTTATACCATTTCTATTTAATTTAGTAATTAACTGTTATTTTTTTAGAATAATTTTTATATATAAACAAAACCGTTGTGTTGTATAAAGTTAACTAAGCCTGGCCTAGCACGCAGTTTAAAAGGGACGTGTCACTTCCAGCACACAACTTAAAAATCGTTTATTGAGTTTAATTATTGGATGTGTTATATGTTATTTATTTTATTTGGCGGTTGGGGTTAGTTTTAGGATTGGGGTGGCTTCGTTAGGTTTGGGGTTGAGGTTGTGTTTACTTTTAGGGTTAGGGCTAGGATTACATTTGGGGTTAGGCTTCCTTCTACGGTTAGGTTTACTTTTAGGGTTAGTGTCACAGGTACTTTTAAGGTTATGCTATATTTAAAGTTAAGCTGCTTCTAAGGTTAGTTTTAGGATTAAGGTTAGAGTTATTTTTGGGTTAGGGTTACTTTCAGGATTGGGTTTACTTTTACAGTTAGGGTTAGGGCTAGGATTACATTTGAGGTTAGGCTTCCTTCCATGGTTAGATGTACTTTCAGGGTTAGGGTTAGTTTCAGGTTCAGGGTTATATTTGGGGTTAGGGTTACTTCTAGGGTTAGTTTAAGGATTGAGGTTAGAGTTATTTTTGGAGTTAGGGTTACTTTCAGGATTAGGTTTACTTTTAGAGTTATGGTTAAAGTTAGGGTTATTTTAGGGTTAGGGCTAGGATTACTTTGGGTTAGGGTTCTTTCTATGGTTAGCTTTACTTTCAGGATTAGTATTAGCATTAGTTTTAGTGTTAGCATTAGTTTTAGGGTTAAATTTGGAGTTAGGGTTACTTCTAGGGTTAGCTTTAGGACTGAGGAGAGAGTTACTATTGGGGTGAGGGTTACTTTCAGGATTAGGTTTAATTTTAGGGTTAGTGTTAACTTTAGGGTTATTTTTGGGATTATGGTTTAAGGTGATGGTTACATTTGGGGATAGGCTCACTTCTTGGATTATGGTTACTTATAAGGTTAGAGTTAGCAGTAGGGTAGTGTAACGTGGGACCTGTCCTGACATGATGCAGAAAGGGTGTGAGCTACTTGGGCAGTGATCAGACATGAACCATGATATTATTAAGAGTAAATAAAGGAATTTATTTACAACAAGAAAACATTGAGGAACCAGAACAAAATGCACATAAAACTATAGACCTGAAAACCCTCAGCAAAACATAAGAAGAAACCAAAATACTAGGACACAAAAGCAATACGAGATACAGGGCTATAAACAGGGCAGAAATCAAATAGCAAGCAGGGAGACTGACCTGAACTAAATATACAATGATCACTAAACTAGATAAACATAAACAGATAAACAACCAAGGACCTGGGTAACAATTAGGGATGAGCCGAACACCGCCCGAGTTCGGTTCGGGCCCGAAACCCAAACTTTCCATATGTTCGGGTCTGAGCCCGAACCCGAACTCGAACTCCATGCTAGTCAATGGGGCTGAAAATTTGGTTTTTAGAGTGCCCTCCAAGAGGGCATATATGCTAGATATTTGCCATAAAAGGTGTATGGGGGTCCGGGTAGTGCCCTGGGGGACAGGAAACAAGGACAAAAAGTTTTAAAAAAAATGTTTTTAAAGGGACAGTGAGTTTTCCATGAAATAAGGGTTAAAAATAAAAACGAAAAATTCTTTCAAACATCGTGCCTAGGAGGTCCCCATAACCTGCCCGTGAAGTGGCTGATTTCTAGGATGTATAGAAACACTTAAAAAAAAAAATGACGTTTCAAATGATGGTAAACAGTTTTCCTTTAATCTATCCATAAACAACTGCTTGGGGCGGCAGCCTGTATGAAAAGAGGAGACATTTTCAGACACGCAGAAAAAGTTTACTGATTTTTTTGGCGGTGAAAAGCAGGAGAATGGAAAATTCTAGACCAAATAGCCGATTTGGAAAGTGAGATAAATGGGAGAATTTTTCTGGTTCGGCTATTTTGACCTAGAAGTTTCTCTTCAGTCATTCTCCTGAGTTTCACCTTTCTCTGAATAACAGAGAGCGGTTATTCAGAGAGCGGTGAAGAGCAGGAGAATGACTGGAGAATGGAAAATTCTAGGTCAAAATAGCCAAACCAGAAAAATTCTCCCATTAAGGCTAGGGTCAGACGAAAGCATTTTTCCCCGCGAACATGAAAAAGTGAGTCCGAACGCATTGACGTATTTTTTCACGGAATGCGCAAAAACGGTCAGACGACGCGCATTTTCGGGCGTGATTTTGTACGGATCGTCAATAAAACTCTTTTTGCGTCTGGACGTTATGTAGGCTGGACATTAGCAGTGTCTGACATCTCCTAATCACGCAAACACGCCGCTATGCCGCAGCTGCGCACTCAGTACGTCAGTACTAGCGGTTCAGCGTTCTCAAAAAAATGCGTTCAAATTCCACTTGCGTTGCACGGCCGGACTTTTGTGCGACCGTACATCGTATATTGGCCGTCATTGCCCGTCATCTGCTGCTAGTGCGGCCGTAATTATGTGCGCCAGAACGCACGTTAAGGCTAGGTTCAGACGAGCGTGATTTCTACGGACTGTACGTCCTTGCACACGGACGGACGTCAGTACGGAAGACACAGTAGTGGCCACACAGTCCGTTTTTTTCACTGACGTTTATATTTTGACGGATGTAGGAGGAAAAATAAATTAAAAAGCAAAACCATTTTGTCCGTGAAAAATGCTGGACGTATAAATGCGTCTGTCTGACCACGTTCCATCACTCACACACAAAGCTATGCGGACGTTGCAGACGCAGCGCACTTTGTGCGGTCGTTCTAGTGGTTGTACGTTCTTGACTGCCTTGCGTCCGTTTGCCGCGGCCGTGGTGCGTCCGCAGTTCATTGCGGACGTACTTCGTGTGTCGGGCTCTAATGGACTTTCTTTCATGCTATCACGGACGTACTTTTAGGCGCAATCACGGACGTGAACACTACACTCGTCTGACCCCAGCCTAAAAGTGCGCTGGTCTGACCCCAGCCTTAGGCTAAGGTCAGACTAGCGAATTTTTAACGTGCGTTTAGGCGCACTTAATCACGGCCGCACTAGCAGCAAATGACGGGCAATGACGGGCAATATACGAAGTACGGTCACACGAAAGTCCGGCTGCGCAACGCAAGTGGAAAATGAACGCATTTATTCGAGAACGCAGAACCGCTAGTACGGACGTACAGAGTGCGCTGCGTCCGCTAGCGGTGTGTGTGTGTGATTTGGAGACCTCAGACCCTGCTCATGTCCGGCCAACATAACGTCCAGACACCCAAAGTTTCCTGGTTTGGATCCGTAAAAAATCACGCACAAAAATGCGCATCGTATGACCGTTTTCGCACATTCCGTGAAAAAATACGGCAATGCGTTCGGACGCACTTTTTGACGGTCGCTGTGAAAAATGCGTTAGTCTGACCCTAGCCTTTTCTCACTTTCCAAATCGGCTATTTGGTCCAGATTGTTCTCTTTTCCTGCCATTCTCCTGGTTTTCACCTTTCTCTGAACAACCCTGAGAGAGAGGTGAAAGCCAGGAGAACTGACAGGAGAAGAGAACAATCTAGACCAAATAGCCGATTTGGAAAGTGAGATAAATGGGAGAATTTTTCTGGTTTGGCTATTTTGACCTAGAATTTTCTCTTCAGTCATTCTCCTGAGTTTCACCTTTCTCTGAATAACCCTGTCAGGGTTATTCAGAGAGCGGTGAAGAGCAGGAGAATGACTGGAGAATGGAAAATTCTAGGTCAAAATAGCCAAACCAGAAAAATTCTCCCAT
Source organism: Leptobrachium leishanense (assembly GCA_009667805.1). Taxonomy (NCBI): domain Eukaryota; kingdom Metazoa; phylum Chordata; class Amphibia; order Anura; family Megophryidae; genus Leptobrachium; species Leptobrachium leishanense. The sequence goes on from CM019075.1 coordinate 77,373,872, forward strand.
TTAGGCTGGGGTCAGACAAGCGAATTTTTAACGTGCGTTTAGGCGCACTTAATCACGGCCGCACTAGCAGCAAATGACGGGCAATGATGGGCCAATATACGAAGTACGGTTGAACGAAAGTCTGGCTGCGCAACGCAAGTGGAAAATGAACGCATTTTTTTCGAGAACGCAGAACCGCTAGTACGGACGTACAGAGTGCGCTGCGTCTACTAGCGGTGTGTGTGCATGATTAGGAGACCTTAGACCCTGCTCGTGTCCGGCCAACATAACGTCCAGACACCCAAAGTTTCCTGGTTTGGATCCGTAAAAAATCACGCGCAAAAATGCGCATCATATGACCGTTTTCGCGCATTCCGTGAAAAAATACAGCAATGCGTTCGGACGCACTTTTTGACGGTCGCTGTGAAAAATGCGTTAGTCTGACCCTAGCCTTATCTCACTTTCCAAATCGGCTATTTGGTCCAGATTGTTCTCTTTTCCTGCCATTCTCCTGGTTTTCACCTTTCTCTGAACAACCCTGAGAGAGAGGTGAAAGCCAGGAGAACTGGCAGGAGAAGAGAACAATCTAGACCAAATAGCCGATTTGGAAAGTGAGATAAATGGGAGAATTTTTCTGGTTTGCTATTTTGACCTAGAATTTTCCATTCTCCAGTTATTCTCCTGCTTTTCACCGCTCTCTGAATAACCCTGTGAATGTTTAATCCAGAGGTGAAAAATAACATTGCTTTAGATGTTAAAAGCGGGCAATGAGGAAATTTTGTATTTTTTCACACAGCAGTTAAATGCAGCATATTAGGAAGTTTTAGGAGGGAAATTACTCACTCAGAACAGAAGCAGACACCCCACACCTTCATTCTACATAAAATGTATCAAATTGATTAGGCCAGACTAAAACATCTGTTGTTGTTATGCCGTTTGAAAAAAAAAGGTAATTAAGGCTAGGGTCAGACTAACGCATTTTTCACGTTGTCCGTGAAAATGTGCGTTCGAAGAATGGACGTATTTTTTCACGGAATACGCAATAGCGGTCATACTATGCGCAGTTTCATCCGTGATTTTGTACGGATCATCAATAAAACACTTCTTGCATCTGGACGTTATGTTGGCCGGACATTAGCAGCGTCTGATGTCTCCAATTCACGCACATACGCCTCTAGCGGACGCAGCGCACTCTGTACGTCAGTACTAGTGGTTCTGCGTTCTCGAAAAAATGCGTTCATTTTCCACTTGCGTTGCGCAGCCGGACTTTTGTGCGACCGTACTTCGTATATTGGCCGTCATTGCCCGGCATCTGCTGCTAGCACGGCCGTGATTAAGTGCGCCAGAACGCGCGTTCGCACTGCCTCAGTCTGACCCTAGCCTTAGAGGTGAGAATCTTTGCACCTAGACATTAGTTTTTAATTCAATATCTAATAAACCGTTGCTTATAATATTCTGCAGTAAAGAGTCTCTTTATTTCTAGATTTTTTAGTATTTTTTAAGCATTTTTTATACGTTTTTCAAAATTTCTTTTTTTTTTTCCGAACTCGAACCAAACACACCCAAAAAGTTCGAAGTTCGCGAACTTTCGAACTGCCAAAGTTCGGGCCGAACTCCGAACCGTCCGAACCTGAACAGCTCATCCCTAGTAACAATAAGCAGACAGAAATTAACAGAACTAGGCAGGGGAATACGCAAGAGCAAGACTGTACCTGACAGAGAAGTGACCTAAAGACAGACAGGTAAATACAAAAGACAAACAGGACTTAACCAGAACTGCATACGCAATGAATCAGAAAGCAGGGCAACAATGAGGCTTGATTCAAGATGAGGAATATAGATCAAACTGAGAACATGGATCAGAATCAGAATCAAAAGGAATCTTGGATCAGAATGAGGCAGCGCTCTTCTTTGGGCAATGCCTCCTTATATACAAAGTTCATCAGAACAATTGAGTCCAGGTGTTGTTCCAGGCTTGAAATCCAAAGGAACCGAATGTCCAGGGACCCAGAACGTAACAGGTAGCTTTTAGGGTCAGGGTTACGTCTGGGTTAGCATTAGGTTTACGTTTAGGGTTAGGGTTACTTTTGGGATTAGGGTTTAAGGTTATGGTTACATTAGGGGATAGGGATACTTCTTGGGTTATGGTTACTTTTAAGGTTAGAGTTAGCAGGAGGGTAGTTTTATAAAATAATAGTTTTTATTTTTCAGATAAAGGAGAAAACATGGGGTACAGAAAGAAGAAAAAGGGGGGGAACATATCACAAGAGAAAAATTAAGCATTACCATGTTTGCATGCGACATTTGAAGGTTGTGGCGACCGAGAAGTGCTCATCAAGGCGGCAATAAAAGTAGAGCATCGCATATATATTGCAGTAAATTACATAAAGAGTAACCGATGAGGAGAGGAAGGGGGGGAAACCAGGATATGTTGCAGAATGAAGTCGTAACCATAAGAGAGATTCTAATAGCGGCAGTCCGTAACTATGCGTAAGCATGGAGTGGTGTTCCACGAGTCACAACCTGTACGCCTTATATATTTTATGTACATCCCATGCTGCCCAAGGGTCTTTCGCGGGGGGTCACAGCTCGCTCAGGGTGTTAGCTTTCGAATCAAAACAACGATATTGGTCTAGCAGTTTAGTAAGTTGGCGGAGTGTCGGGACCTCAACGGATTTCCATAAATGTACAAGGAGCAGCAACGTTGTGGAGACTATAATGAACATCATTTTAAGATGTGGACGAGGGAGTTGAACCATTCCTAGCAGCAATATTTCAGGGGAGCACGGAATTCATTGGCTGAGTACTTCCGTAAGTAAGGAAGCCACATCCTTCCAGAGAGTCGTCACTGCGGGACAATGCCACCATATATGGCCCATCGTTCCCTCCATTGTGGCACACCTCCAGCACCTATCAGAAGCTCGAGGATCGAATCGGCGGAGTCTAGTCGGCGTAAGATACCAACCATACATCATTTTTCTTTGTGTTTCTACTAGAGTGGCACATCTGGATGCATCAACAGCATACATGTGAGCCTGTGCCCATTGTTTGGGGGTGAAGGTTTTAGAGAGTTCCCTTTCCCATGTCGCCTGAAACGACCATCGGACCGCTGTCACTGGTATGTTCAGAATATCATAAAAATGCGTTATAGGCTTAACAGTGGAGAGGGGATCTAAGCAGAACAATTCGGTGGCTGATAAAAGAGGTACGGTGTGTCACGGATCCCTCTGATTACCAGAAGTGTGGTCCCTTTACGCAGACCGCTCTCTACCCTTCCGATCCTTGAATGGTCGGCGAAACTAGAAGGACAATTAACCAGACAATAGATAGACAAGGGGTAACACCAGACAGAGGTATTGAATAGAGTATTGTCACGAATCCTTCTGACTACCAAGATATATATCTCTTTCTGTAGCTCCCTTTCTACTCTTCCGATCCTTGAATGGTCGGCAAAGCTATGTAGACAATGAAGCAGGTAACAGACAAAGAAAGGGAAATACCAGACAGGGGTACAGAACAGATCACAAGTCCTCCCTAGGACTTTAGTAATAGCAGAGGTAATCTGATGCGTGCTTAGGGTGCCACATAGACTGACCTCAGTACCAACGTTAAGGGCAGAACCTAGAGCAGAGTAAATGCCAATACCAGGGGTCATACACAGGGGGGTTCGTTTGCCAATGCCAAGGGTTATACACAAGAGGGTTCGTTTGCCAATGCCAAGGGTCATAACACAAGAGGATTCGTTTGCCAATGCCAAGGATCATACACAGGAGATAGCCAAAAATCACAAGAGCTCTGCGGGAGGTGAATACCACGTCAGGGCACCGGTGTATGGGAGAGACTGGGTTTTAAACCCGGCGGGTCCGCGTCACAGCGCCAGGCCCCGCCCCTCGGCGTCCCACGTGAGCGGCCCGGAAGCGCTTACATTCGGCGCCTGGCCAGCGAGCAGCGAGGAAGCTGCTGCCAGGCGCCCCATCCCCTGAGCCACCGTGACAGAACCCCCCCTCCAGGGGCGGCCACTGGACGACCCCCAGGGGCACGGGGATGCGCTAAATAGAAGGCCTTCACTAGCCTAGGAGCATGGACTTCCGCAGCCGGTACCCAAGAACGATCCTCCGGACCGTACCCCACCCAATCGACCAAATACTGCAAGGACCCCCTAGACAGCCTGGCACCCAGAATGGCCTGAACTTCGAATTCCTCCTCGCCCCTCCACAGAGACAGGAGGCGGTGGAGCATGGATTTTTGGTGTACCGGTTACATAACAGCGGCTTCAAAAAGGTTCACATGGAATACATTGTGTATTTTAAAAATGGGGGGTAACGCCAAAGCATAGGAGACAGGGTTGAGTCGCCGTAGTATCTTATAGGGGCCGATATACCTAGGAGCCAACTTCATGGAAGGCACTAAGAGCTTGATGTTACGTGAAGACAGCCAAACCCTGTCCCCAACTTGATACACTGGTGCCTGCCTCCTGTGTCTGTCGGCCTTAGTTTTCTGGATGGCACTACTTTCCTCCAGTGCCCGTCTCACTCTCCCCAAGTCTCTTTCAATGATGCCAGTTGTTTATCTAAAGCAGGAATCGTGGAATCAGGAAACGTATCGGGGAGCACGGGAGGATCAAAGCCATAAACAGTGAAGAAGGAGAATGACTGTGGATTCACTTACTTGCGCTGTTAATAGCATATTCTGCCCATGGTAGCAGATCTGACCAGTTATCTTGTTGTTCTGAGATGAAGCACCTGAGATATTTCTCTACGTTTTGGTTTGCTCGTTCTGCTGCTCCGTTGGTCTGGGGGTGATAGGCCGAAGAGAAAGAGGAGGTCTATCCCACGTTCTTACAAAACCCTCTCCAGAATCCTGAGATGAATTGGGTCCCCCTATCAGAGACTATCTCCCGAGGGACACCGTGAATGCGGACCACATTGGCAATGAATATGGGCACCAGTTCAAGCTGCCGAAGGTAGTTTCTGAAGAGGAACATAGTGACCCATCTTGGAAAATCGATCTATGATCGTAAGTATCACTGTATTCCCTCTTGACTCAGGTAACTCTACGATAAAATCCATGGCTACATGTGACCAGGGTCGTTCGGGGATCGGCAAAGGCTGGAGTAAGCCAATGGGTGCTGTTTTGGGACTTTTCTGCCTTGTGCACACTTCGCACACGGCAATGTAATCTTTGACATCTCGGCGCAATGTGGGCCACCAGAGGAGTTTACTGATACTAGACACAGTCTTGGTGATACCCATATGCCCGGAAGTTTTATTATATGATAGATAGTTAAGTACTTCCTCTCTTTCGTTCTCAGGTACAAAGAGTCTCGCAGGAGGTTTTCCCCCAGGAGCTGCGCCCTGGACGGTCTGCAACCTTTTCATTAGAGGAGACGAAACACTAATCGTGGTAGCGGCTATAATCCTCTCCTGGGGTACAATGGGATGCTGATCTTGGATATTATGTTCATAAGACTCATACTGTCTCGACAATGCGTCTGCTTTGATGTTTCTGGACCCAGGTCTATAGGTGAGTACGAAATTAAAACTTGAAAGAAACAATGACCATCTCGCTTGTCTGGAGTTTAAACGTTTGGCATCTCCAATGTACGTGAGATTCTTATGATCGGTTATGATAACAATGGGGTCCTTAGACCCTTCTAATAAGTATCTCCATTCAGCCAAGGCCGCGATGACTGCTAACAATTCTCTATTTCCAATGTCATAGTTCTTCTCTGCCGGGGACAACTTCCGAGAATAGAAGCCGCATGGATGCAAGGGTTTGTCAGGAGCCCCTTTGGGACAAGACTGCACCAAGACCTAGTTCGGAGGCGTCAACTTCTAATTGGAAAGGCAGAGCCGGATCTGGATGCCGGAGAACAGGGGCAGTAGTAAAGGCTTGTTTTAGTGCCTCAAAGGCTTGAGTGGCTTGAGGTGTCCATTTCTGATTTCCCACCCCTTCTTTGTCATAGCCGTGAGGGGGCCACCAAGGCCGAAAAATCTTTAATGAACCTTCGGTAATAGTTCGTAAACCCCAGAAACCTCTGAATGGCTTTAAGTCCTTGGGGTAGAGGCCAGTCAAGAATAGCTGAGAGCTTCTTGGGATCCATTTGAAAACCCCCAGGAGTTATAATATAACCAAGGAATTGCACAGTTACTATGTCGAATAGACATTTTTCTAGCTTACAGTACAATCCAGCCTTCAATAGTTTTTTCAACACTTGTTTCACGTGGACATGATGAGTGTCCACATCAGGAGAGTATATCAGGATATCATCAGAGATATACTATGACGAATTCTTGCAGAAAGTCCCTTAGAGTGTCATTTATAAGGTCCTGAAAGACGGCTGGCGCATTACACAACCCAAAAGCATCACCAGGTATTCGTAATGTCCGCTACGTGTATTAAAAGCCGTTTTCCATTCGTCTCCCTTTTTAACCCTGACCAGGTTGTATGCTCCGCGTAAATCAAGCTTAGTATAGACACGAGCCCCTTTTAATCGGTCAAACAATTCTGTTATGAGAGGTATGGGATATGCATTTCTTATAGTGATCCTATTTAAACCCCTATAGTCGATGCAAGGTCGCAGATCTCCCTCTTTCTTGGAAACAAAAAAGAAACCTGCTCCTGCTGGAGAGGAGGACCGTCTAATGAATCCTCGTTCCAGATTCTCCCTTATATATTCCTCCATAATGTCGTTCTCCCTTTGTGACAAAGGGTATACGTGACCCCTAGGAGGCATCGTACCGGGGAGCAAGTCAATGGCACAGTCATATGGACGATGTGGTGGTAGGACCTCAGTCCTGGCTTTAGAGAACACCTCCTTTAATGCCAGGTAACATTCCGGAACCTCCGTGGACAAAGGAGGAGCTGTGGCAATATTGAGGCTACCAATCACATTAACTGTGCCTAGGCACTTAGACTGACAACTCTGACCCCAACATTTTATGTCTCTCTGGACCCAATCGACTACTGGGTTGTGCTCTGTTAGCCATGGAAACCCAAGGACGACAGGACATGAGGGTGATTCAATGATTTGAAATCTTATAGTCTCCTGGTGTAAAACTCCTACTTTCATACATACATCGATCGTATCGTGAGTGATATGTGGACATGCCAGGGGGTTACCATCTATGGCCTCCACCCTTAGAGGTCTTTCCCTGAGAACCAGTGGTATGAGGTTTTTGGCAGCAAAATTCTTATCCATAAAATTGCCTGAGGCCCCAGAGTCCAAAAACGCCTCAGTCTTGAGGTGAACCCAATCCCAGGTTAGGGAGACCGGTAACAGAATCCTGGATTTTTGTTTTTCATTATCCACAAAGGAGGCACACAGAGAACCGACAACTTGGGTGTCTCCTGTTCTGAATCCCACTCTGCTATGTTCAGCTCTGCCAACCCTGGGTCTCTGAGGACATTGAAGGCGGAAGTGATCTGCCCCTGCACAATAAAAGCAGAGCCCCTTTTCTCTTCTGTGAGCTTTTTCTGCTTCTGAAATACCTGTCCTCCCTATTTGCATGGGTTCAACGACCGGTAAATCTGTTTTTACATTCTCCGAACCACCTGATGTACTGGGGTGTCTGGGTAACGAGGGTAAAGGAGGCAAGACCCTTCTGGGTCTATCTCTGGGGTGTCTCCTTTCCCTGATTTGATCGTCCATGGCTATACAGAAATCTATCAGGTGGTCCAGACTTTCTGGTAATTTTAAGGGAGCCAGTTCAAACATAAGAGCCTCGTTCAAGCCTTCGGTAAAGGCTAAGGTTAAAACCGTCGTTCGGCCAAAGTACTTCAGAAACCAAAGTCTTAAACTCTATGGCATAATCGGGACCCTCTTATTACCTTTTGTTTGATGTGAAACAAGGACCTACCCGCATTGGTAGCCCTTCTAGAGGGATCAAAGGTACGTTTTAACTCTCAGAGGTAAAACCCTCATAGTCATAAATGATGGGTTTCTTATTTTCCCACAACGGCGTAGCCACAATAAGCTTTTTCTGTTAAATGATTAATCAGATATCCTACTTTGGCTTTATCAGACATACAAGAACCTGGATTGTTCTCAAACAAAATCTCGAGTTGAGTCAAAAACCCCCGACATAGGCTTGGAGTACCATCATAGCGTAGGGGTGCCTTCATACTAAGCCTATGTCCTTCAGGGGGGACGGGACTGACCCTAGGTAACACTGGATCTGGAGGGTTTGTGATACCTGTATTGGACCGATTTAACAGGGTTTGCAGAGCGAGAGAAATCTGGTCCATCATATGGTCTTGTTCCTCTTGTCTGGCTACGATACGTGCCAGCTGGTTAGAGAGGTCTGCGGGATCCATTGGCCCTGACGTAATGTCACGGATCCCTCTGATTACCAGAAGTGTGGTCCCTTTACGCAGACGCTCTCTACCCTTCCGATCCTTGAATGGTCGGCGAAACTAGAAGGACAATTAACCAGACAATAGATAGACAAGGGGTAACACCAGACAGAGGTATGGAATAGAGTATCGTCACGAATCCTTCTGACTACCAAGATATATATCTCTTTCTGTAGCTCCCTTTCTACTCTTCCGATCCTTGAATGGTCGGCAAAGCTATGTAGACAATGAAGCAGGTAACAGACAAAGAAATGGAAATACCAGACAGGGGTACAGAACAGATCACAAGTCCTCCCTAGGACTTTAGTAATAGCAGAGGTAATCTGATGCGTTTAGGGTGCCACATAGACTGACCTCAGTACCAACGTTAAGGGCAGAACCTAGAGCAGAGTAAATGCCAATACCAGGGGTCATACACAGGGGGGTTCGTTTGCCAATGCCAAGGGTTATACACAAGAGGGTTCGTTTGCCAATGCCAAGGGTCATACACAAGAGGATTCGTTTGCCAATGCCAAGGATCATACACAGGAGATAGCCAAAAATCACAAGAGCTCTGCGGGAGGTGAATACCACGTCAGGGCACCGGTGTATGGGAGAGACTGGGTTTTAAACCCGGCGGGTCCACGTCACAGCGCCAGGCCCCGCCCCTCGGCGTCCCACGTGAGCGGGCCCGGAAGCGCTTACATTCGGCGCCTGGCCAGCGAGCAGCGAGGAAGCTGCTGCCAGGCGCCCCATCCCCTGAGCCACCGTGACACGGTGGCTCGTAATCCAGAGAGTAGTCCCCGGGATTTCAAGTAAGAGTGTATCTGCATATATGCCAGAAATAATGAGGTGGGTAGGTTATATTTCTGTTGTAGGTCAGGGAAGGGCAGGATGGCAGCAGGCGCGAAAAGGTCGTGGAGGTGTGTTATCCCATGTCATATCCAAGGACCACTCAGAGTATGGGGCAACAGATAGGAAAGAGCCAGTAATGGTGTTGCCATAGATAGCCTGGAGTGGGCTGTGAAAAGTGGGTAAGAACGGTCCCATGCTTTGAGATGGAGTTCTGTTGATGGGTTCATGTGGGGCATGTTAGGGCGGTTTTTAGAGGGGACCCATATCCCAGTCGATAGTGCATGGCCTGAAAGACTAGCTGATTCAATAGTGAGCCATTGGGGCATTGGGTAACCATGGAATATATCCATATAGGAAGCTATCAGGGTCGCCCAGTAATATTTTTGGACACAGGTAATATTAAGACCTCCATCCCTATGTCGGAGATATAGTAATTTCCGGGCCACTCTTGGATGTTTATTTGCCCAGATATACTGCATCAGGAGGGATTGAAGTTTATCTAAATAAGAACGGGGTGTTTGGAGGGGCAGGGATCGGAAAACGTATAGTAATTTTGGTAGTGCCACCATTTTCACCGCCGCCATCCTCCCCAACCATGACAGCTCCGTTTCACCATTGATGCAATATAGAACGTATTTCCCTGAGTACTCTCTCGTAGTTGTGTGTAAATGTACTGTTGATATCAGTTGTTATCCGGAGACCTAGGTACGTAATGTATACAGCCTTCCAGTCAAAATCATATCTTCGTTTGAGAGAAGCCATATGTGAGTTAGTCATGTTAACGGGAAGTGCTTGCGTCTTCAGGGTATTCACCAAATGGTACGAGACCTTGCTATATAGATCTAATTCATGTTAGAAGGCTGGGATTGATGTGTCAGGGTCTGTCAATGTGAGGAGGATATCGTTGGCGTACATATTCAGTTTGTAGGACGCAGGTCCCACATTAACCCCACCTATGCAGTCGTTTTGACGTATAGCCTGAGCTAGGGGCTCCAGTGCCATGTTGTACAGAATAGGGGAAAGGGGACATCCCTGCCGCGTACCATTGGTGATGACAAACTCGTCCGAGAGAAAGCCGGAGTGGAGCACTCTAGCTGAAGGAGAATCATAGAGAGCCTGTATCGCCTCCAGAAATGTTCCTGGAATACCGTATCAGGAGGGTAGTTTTTAGGGTCAGGGTTACGTCTGGGTTAGGATTAGGTTTACGTTTAGGGTTCCTTTTGAGCTTTTGAGGCTAAGGTTACTTCTAGGATTAGATTTACTATATATATGTATATATATATATTTACTAAATGTGTTATATAAGGATGTCTTAGTCCAGCCGAACACACATCAAGATTGTTTCAATTCCCGCTCACAACTTAACAGTAAATTAATGAGTTTAGTTACGCGATGTATTGTCCGTTTTATTTATTTAATTCAAAAAGTTACAAGGAAGAAGAAGAATTAATGGAAAAATACTGTAATATTATGGTACAGCATAACTTAGAAACCAAAAGAAAGGAAGGTAACATCACTGCTCTGCATGGAGAGAGCCTGTGGAGTCAGCGGCGTAGCGTGGGTTGTCAGCGCCCGGGGCAAGGCAAGAATTGTGAGCCCCCCCAACCTGTGGACACCGTAACACACCCTGATTCTCTTCCACCAGTAGAGTATTGACCCCCTTACCCCACAAGCACATGTATTGTATATTAACAAAATACTGATATAATAAAAAATGAAACACACATGCCCCCACCTACGCCACTGCTACCAGTCACCCTGTCCCAGTATACCCTAGCATAGTTCCAATTTCACACTATACCCAGTCACCCTCTCCCAGTACCCCCAGTCACTCTATCTCTCCAAGTACCCCCAGACACACTTTCTCCCAGTACCCCAGTCACTCCCTCATTACCCCCCACTTTCTCTCAGTACCGCAGTCACTCTCTCTCTCCCAGTACCCGTCAATCTTTCTCTCCCAGTATCCCCAGTCATTCTTTCTCTCTCCAAGTACCTCCAGTCACTCTTTCTCTCTCCAAGTACCCCCACTTTCTCCCAGTACCCCCAGTCTCTCTCTCTCTCTCTCTCTATCTATCATCACCCTCTCCTTGTATCCCCTCACTTTGTATTGGTCACGCTGCTCTGGTGTCACATAGTGTCGCCTCCCTTCGTGGAGTTGCTGGTGGCCTGGGGGGGAGCTGTACAGGGGGCTTAGTGGAGACCGGATTTTTAATTTGCTGCAGGGCAGGCGCCTCCCTCCTTTCTGTTCAGTGACTGCAGGGCTGCCAGCGGCGGGGGACTGACAAGCATGGAACAGGGTGTTTCGTCAAATAATGCTGCACTGCTTCATGTGACTCATATCAGTGTTAAGGAGGCATCAGCACAGGACCAGAATTTTTTTTGTTCTGGTCCTCCCTTCCGGATGCTGAGTGCTACTAAGTCACCGCCGGCGCCGCAAAACTTGTGGCTGCCCGTGCAAGGGCATCTCACAGACACCAGTGTCCATGAGCAAACACCTTGCTGATCCCTGCTGGAAAATACTAGTGGTTCAAATTTATTTTGAAATTTTGCACCCCCTAAGAAAATTGCGCCCGGGGCGACTGCCCCCGATGCCCCCCCACGCTACGCCTCTGTGTGGAGTCATGGGTTCGATCCCAGCGAGCAACCTCTCCAGTAAGTGTCCTTGGGCAAGACACCTAACGGTACATACTCGCCACCCAGGACATACTTGAAAACGAGAGAAATCTCAATGTATCCTTCCTGGTAAAATCCTTTCACAAAAAAAAGGAAAAGGGGGTGGAGCATATATATATAAATAGATATTTTTTTATATTATTTTGTAGTTTATTTTGTTCTGTGTTACAGTATATTCCATGTTAGTGACACAGCCTGGCATATGTTGCATATGTATAAAACTCCCATAATTCTCTGTGCATGGGCTACAAGCGTGCCAGCTAACACACTGAATAAGATACTTGTCATGTGCAGCGCAGTTTGGGACGTTTCTCTTGCCAGAACCTGGACCTACTGGAAAGATAATAAAGTCCTAATACATACAGGTGCCCTCATCTACACGGAGAGACAGTTTGTCCCCAAGCATTCTATGCTGACAAGGACAACATATGGTGAGCTGGCTCGTTTGTGGTATCTAGCTGTCCTAAGAGAAACAAAAGTCACCTCCTGAATCTTTAATTCCACTGAGACAAAAAAATAAATGATAGAAATTTGTACGATGAACTATAGTATAGTCTTATAGTCTTTTCATCTCCAGTTGTCATGGTTTGGTCAGATTTTGCAGCTGTCTGCAGCCTGTAAACCATCCTATCCAAATATTAGTTCCAGCCATACAAACATACATCCTACTTACCACATTTAAGAGGAGCCAAGTTCCTGGCTATGTTGCTCTCACTGTTAGGGTTACATCCGGGGCAAGGGTTAGAGTTACTTCCAGGGTTAGAGTTTGGATTGGGGTTAGAGTTACTTTTACGATTAGTGTTAGGATTCGTTTTGTGGTTAGATTTATTTTTAGGGAGAGGATTTGGTTTACCTTTTGCTAATTTTTTGCACTAGGATTACATTTGGGGTTGGGGTTCTTTCTACATGTAGGATCGGGGTTAGGATTAGGGTTACTTTTAGGGTTAAGGGTACTTCTAGGGTTAATGCTACGATTACCTTTAGGGGTAGTGTGACGTTTGTGGTTAGGGTTACTTCTAGGTTGAGAATTGTAGTTACATCTAGGTTTAGGGTTAGGATTGAGGTTAGGGTTATTTTTGAGGTTAGGGATAAGGTACCTTTCAGGGTTATGTTTATTTTTAAGGTTAGGATTACATTTGGGGTTAGAGTTACATCTAGGGTTAGGGTTACATCTAGGGTTAGTTATGATTACTTTTGTGGTTAAGATTACCTTAAGGGTTAGGATTAGCTTTACCTTTAGGGTTAGGGTTACATTTGGGGTTAGGATTACTTGTGGTATTAGGGTTACTTCTAGGGCTAGAGTTACTTCTACATGTAGGGTCAGGGTTAGAATTAGGGTTGCCTTTAGGGTTAATATTACAGATACCGTTAGGGTTAGGGGCACATTTAAGGTAAAGGTTACATCTAGGGCAAGGGTTGAGATTGGAGTTAGGGATATTTTTGGGGATAGGGTTATTGTTACTTTCACAGTTACGTTTATTTTTACATTTAGTGTTAGGGTTACTTTAAGGGTTAGGCTTACATTTGGGGTTATGCTTATGTCTAGGGTTAGGGTTACTTCTAAGGTTAGGGTAAGAATTAGGTTTACTTTTATGGTTAGGGTTACCTCTAGGTTTAGGATTAGTTTTACTTTAAGGGTTAGGATTATTTTTAGGGTTAGGGTTAATTTTAGGGATAGGGTTACATTTAAGGTTAGATTTAAGATTATTTCTAAAGTTATTTCTACATTTAGGGTCTCAGTTGCGATTAGGATTACTTTTTGGAGTTAGGGTTACCTCTGGGTTTAGGATTAGTTTTACTTTAAGGGTCTGGATTATTTTTAGGGTTAGGGTTACTGTTAGAGATAGGGTTACATTTAAGGTTACGGTTAAACTTATTTCTAAAGTTATTTCTGCATTTAGGGTCAGGGTTGTGATTAGGGTTACTTTTAGGGTTAGAGTTACTCCTTCAACCCCAGGGATTCAAATGTTCATTCTACTCACCACATTATAGAAAATCCATGTTCCTGGCAAACATGTGAACTCTTTATTTACCAAAGCAAATATTCCAATTCTGAAAACCTAAAACCAGTAGGCTTGTGCACCTTTTTTTTTTTTCGGTTCGATTCGGTTCAATTTTTCGGATGTTTAAACTTTTCGATTCGGCTCGTTTCGACCGATTTCTGTTTCGATTCGGTTCGGCTCGACTCGTTTTTCGTGTACATTTTTTTTTCGGAATATCGACCATTTTTCGTATTTTCGTGTCACTTAGCTCGTTTTTTGTATCGACTTTTCGTGATTTCGGAAATTTTAGTTTTTCGGAATTGTACATGTTTTCAGAATATCGACCATTTTTCGTATTTTCGTGTCACTTTGCTTGTTTTTTGTATCGACTTTTCGTGATTTCGGAAATTTTCGGGTTTTTTCGGAATGTCTGTTCTCCTCGTTTCAAAGCAATAAATTTCGATTTGACACATTTCAAGTCCATTCGAAAATTCCGAAAATATTTCGTTTCGGCTCGGAAAACTTTTCGGATCTGCCATTTTCGGATCTAAAAATTTTCGGAAAATCGGCCGCATCCGAAAACACGAATCGGGAAATTTCGTGAAAATTCCGAAATTCCGAAACCCGAAACGCACATCCCTAAAAAACAGATTACCAGCTGTCTGAAGACCAAAAAACCATCCGTCCCACCCTTTTCCAACCAGCATTACAACCACATGTTCTACACGCCACATTCGAGAGATGCCTTGTCCTTGGCTACGAGGCTAACGCTATTTACCAAACCAAATATCTCAAATTCCAAAACCTACAACTGTCACGTAAACGGTTCTCCAGCTAAAAAAACATGTCATTTATTTTATTTTTTTTGTTGTTTTTGTTTTACTTTTTTTTCCTGTGGTTGCTCCTACTTTTTGGCATCAGGGCGGATTGTAATAATTCTCATGCATTATTGATAGACCCAAAAGCCTGCCAAGCCAGGCTGCTTTTTGTGACAGACAAAGAAGGGTACAAGGATGGCATTTCTCACTGCTCGGGGCCTTGCTTTCATTAGGAACAGTTTCTGCCTGTTCTCCAAGGGCACCCTCTGTCAGAGGCTGCCATGCAATAAAATAAAAAAAAATAAAAAAGGAAAGTGAAAAAAAAAAAAAAAAACCAGCGAAAACGACGCGGCTTTGAAGCCCAATGAATAGAGACAAAATGAATCGGTGTTCAGGTGTTCGGGAAAACCTGATTACAAAGGCCCCAATTCAGCGGTGTCCTTCACACCTTTTCACTTGTCCCTGCATAATCGCGACACATCTTTTTGTCTTGGTGTCTCTTCTTCTTCTCCTTTTTTTTTTTTTATTCCCCTTCGCATCCCTTTAGTTCCTAATGCTCGCAGGTCCTCCAGGAAAGGCACAGGCACTTACAGTTTGTTGAGTGATTAAATATTTATAATCAGAGCAATGAGTTAGGCTCTGAATAATAAATGTTAAGGTTGAGGCAGCTTTAGATAATTTCTGCACATTTCTTCATCCGCGACCCCTTTGATTTCCTTTTTTTTTTTTTTTTGGGATGGAAAATCCTTTTAATTAACAAAAAAAAACTTTTTTATTCTATTCACACCAGGAAAGGTCAATGATCCGTCATCCTCATTTTTTTGTAATTTTTTAAATTTTATTTTAAATTTGTTTATTTATTTATATTATTAAATATTTTATTTATTTTTATTGACTGTTAGTTTTTTTTAAAAATTATTTTTTGCAGGCAACCATCACTCTTTTGACTGCTCTAAAAGCTACAATTAGAATCTCAAACTAGGGTGAACAGTGCATTCAGAGGTCATTCACTTTTTGATCTCACCACTGGACTAGTTATCTATCAATCTGAGCAACTGTGGTCATGAGCCAAGGGGCGACTGGAGAGACCAATCGACCACCAGGGACCCACCTGCAATGCATTGTCTTGCCCTTCCATGTTTTAGGGTCTCTATGCAGTTCTATTGACCAAGATCTTAAACAACATAAATCATTCAAGAATGGGCTGATCTTTGTAACAACCCCAGCCGGAGGTTTTAACCCCTTCCCTGCTAAGGGATTTTCAAAACAATCAGGTACCAGTTGTTTGGAAAATCGCTTTTAGTTAATGTATTATTAACTATAATATCCTACGTGGCAGGGAAATGTCCCCATCTGTTGGCCAAAAGGAGTTACTGCAGCTCTAGTCTCCGTGCAGTATCAGCTGGGGAGATGTCAGTGAGAGACTTTCCCAGCTGGTTTTAAAAAGTGTTAACACCTCAGACACCATTCCTAAACCTTTAGGGGTATGTTCTGGGGAAAGAAAGGAAGAAAGAAAGAAAGAAGAAAGAAAGAAAGAAAGAAAGAAAGAAAGAAAGAAAGAAAGAAAGAAAGAAAGAAAGAAAGAAAGAGAAAAAAGAAAAGAAAGAGAAGAAAGAAGGAAAGAAAGAAAGAAAGAAAAGAAAAACAGAAAGAAAGGAAGGAAGAAAAGAAAGAAAAAGAAAAGAGAAAAGAAAGAAAGAAAAGGAAAAAAGAAAGAAAGAGAGAAGAAGAGAAAGTAAAGAAGTGAAAAAGAAGGAAAGACAGAGAGAGTGTGAAAAAGAAGGAAGGAAAGAAAGAAAAGGAAAGGGAAGAAAGAAAGAAAAGGAAAGGGAAGAAAAACAAAAAGAAAGGAATGAAGGAAGGGAGAAAAGAAAGAAAAAGAAAAAAGAAAAGAAAGAAAAGGAAAAAGAAATAAAGAAAGAAAAGAAAGAAAGAAAAGAAAAGGAATAAAGAAAGAAAGAAAGTAAAGTAAAGGAAATAAAGACAGATAGGAAGGAAGAAAGAAAGAAAGTAAAGTAAAGGAAATAAAGAAAGAAAGAAAGAAAGAAAGAAAGTAAAGTAAAGGAAATAAAGACAGATAGGAAGGAAGAAAGAAAGAAAGTAAAGTAAAGGAAATAAAGAAAGAAAGAAAGAAAGAAAGAAAGAAAGTAAAGTAAAGGAAATAAAGACAGATAGGAAGGAAGAAAGAAAGAAAGTAAAGTAAAGGAAATAAAGAAAGAAAGAAAGAAAGAAAGAAAGTAAAGTAAAGGAAATAAAGACAGATAGGAAGGAAGAAAGAAAGAAAGTAAAGTAAAGGAAATAAAGAAAGAAAGAAAGAAAAGAAAAGAAAGTAAAGTAAAGGAAATAAAGACAGATAGGAAGGAAGAAAGAAAGAAAGTAAAGTAAAGGAAATAAAGAAAGAAAGAAAGAAAGAAAGAAAGAAAGTAAAGTAAAGGAAATAAAGACAGATAGGAAGGAAGAAAGAAAGAAAGTAAAGTAAAGGAAATAAAGAAAGAAAGAAAGAAAGAAAGAAAGTAAAGTAAAGGAAATAAAGACAGATAGGAAGGAAGAAAGAAAGAAAGTAAGTAAAGGAAAGAAAGAAAGAAGAAAGAAAGAAAGAAAGTAAAGTAAACGGAATAAAGAAGACAGATAGGAAGGAGAAAGAAAGAAAGTAAAGTAAAGGAAATAAAGAAAGAAAGAAAGAAAGAAAGAAAGAAGAAAAGGGTGTAAGGAAATAAAGACAGATAGGAAGGAAGAAAGAAAGAAGTAAAGTTAAATAAGGAAATAAAGAAGAAGAAAAGAGAAGAAGTAAAGTAAAGGAAATAAAGACAGATAGGAAGGAAGAAAGAAAGAAAGTAAAGTAAAGGAAATAGAAGAAAGAAGAAGAAAGAAAGTAAAGTAAAGGAAATAAAGAAAGAAAGAAAGAAAGTAAAGTAAAGGAAATAAAGACAGATAGGAAGAAAGAAAGAAAGAAAGAAAGAAAGAAAGAAAGAAAGAAAGAAAGAAAGAAAGAAAGAAAGAAAGATATTGACTGTTCTCGACATCGGGGCACCAGGTTGTACCTTGCAGACCGAGTACAGAGGATTGTTATAGTGTAGGGGTTTAATAATTAAAAGGGCTCATTTTAAGTAATATCTGGTTACTTTATATTTAACGTTTAAATCAATCAATCAATCAATCTCCCTGGATCACCAGAAAGTGCATTGCTTGTAAACTACCAAAGACATGCCGGACGCGCATGCAGTGCTAACATGTGAAACACTGAGACAGTTGGTGATGTCCTGGTAACTGACCCCATGCCTGTTTCTGTAAAGCCTGTCTTCTGCCTTAGACCTGCAGCAGAGGGTCAGCAACCTTGGCCATCCAGATGTTTTAAAAACTGCAACTCCCATAATGCCCAGGCACTCATTAGGTTGGCCGAGCCTATTATCAACAGCTGCTGCCAAAAAGGAAAGCCCAAAAAATGCAGACGGACCTAGAATGTCAAACGCAGGAGCAATTCACCCCGCGTGCCATACACGTCTACTCCTGGCTTACACGTTCCCCCTGCTTCACGCATTGATGCTCCCATCAGCCTCATTTACAGAGCTGGACCTTTCCCTCTCTCTGCCCTCCAAGGGGGCGATTGCCAAAATCTCAGCAGCTCAATAGATTTGTCAGCGTGCTGAGGAGTCTGTGACTCGCGAGTCGTAGCCAAGACATTCCCGGTAGGGGCCACTGCGCAGTGTTAAATAGGAGGGCTGGGAGGAGGACATCTATCACAGCGCAATGGGAGGGGAGTGAGGAGAAGAGGGGCTGATTCCATACACCTCGCATGTCTTGACAACTCAATGCACTGAAGGAGCAGCAAACAGTGTTTCTGTATGATAGCATCCCTACTGGGAGGCCAAGCAAGGCCGTACTACTACTACTACTCAGGGTTTAGCCATCCCTTTACTTAACACCGTAACACGGCTCTGCAGGACAACAATGGTTTATTTATTTAATGATTTTACAAGAATAACACACGGAAAAAATTTACTTAATGTGCAAAGGAAGAAAAGAACAAAGGAAGGAAGGAAACGAAAGTGAGAGAGAAAGAAAGAAAGAAAAAGAAAGAAATATTAAAGAGAGAGAAAGAAAAAGTAAAGTTGCGAAAAAGAAGGAAAGACAGAGAGAGTGAGAAAGAAACAAGAGAGGAAAAAAGCGAAGGAGAGAGAAAAAAAGATAGAGAGAAGGAGAGAGAAAAAGAGAGAAAGTAAAGAAGTGAAAAAGAAGGAAAGACAGAGAGAGCGAGAAAGAAACAAGAGAGGAAAAAAGCGAAGGAGAGAGAAAAAAGATAGAGAGAAGGAGAGAGAAAAAAGATAGAGAGAAGGAGAGAGAAAAAGAGAGAAAGTGAAGAAGTGAAAAAGAAGGAAAGACAGAGAGAGCGAGAAAGAAACAAGAGAGAAAAAAAAGCAGGAGAGAAAAAAGATAGAGAGAAGGAGAGAGAAAAAAGATAGAGAGAAGAGAGAGAAAAAGAGAGAAAGTGAAGAAGTGAAAAAGAAGGAAAGACAGAGAGAGCGAGAAAGAAACAAGAGAGGAAAAAAGCGAAGGAGTGAGAAAAAAAGAAAGAGAGAAGGAGAGAGAAAGAGAGAGAAAGTAAAGAAGTGAAAAAGAAGGAAAGACAGAGAGAGCGAGAATGGGAAGGAAGGATGAAAGGAAAAGGGAAAAAGAAAGAGAAAGAGAGAAAGATAAAAGAGAGAGAAAAAGAAAGAAAGATAAAATATAGAGACCGAAAGTAAAGAAACAAAAAAGAAGGAAAGACAGAGTGAGTGAGAAAGAAACAAGAGAGAAAAAAGCGAAGGAGGGAGAAAGAAAAAAGAGAGAAAGAAAGTGAGAAAGAAGAAAAGAAAGGGAGAAAAAGAGAAAGAAAGAAAGAAAGAAAGAAAGAAAGAAGAGAGAAGGAGAGAAGGAGAGAAAGTAAAGAAGTGAAAAAGTAGGAAAGACAGAGGGAGTGAGGAAGAAAAAAGAGAGAAAGAAAGTGAGAAAGAAGAAAAGAAAGAAAGAAAGAAAGAAAGAAAGAAAGAAAGAAAGAAAGAAAGAAAGAGAAAAAAGAAAAGAAAGAGAAGAAAGAAGGAAAGAAAGAAAGAAAGAAAAGAAAAACAGAAAGAAAGGAAGGAAGATGCTCCCGCACTGCAGAGCGTGCCTGGAGGAAATCCCGCTCTGAAGCTGATTTTGTTCACTTCAAGTTTATTCTCCGGTCATACACCTCTGCCTCCACTTGGCCAAACAATCCTTCTTCTCATCTCTTATATCTACGCTGGCCTCCAACCCTAAACGGCTCTGGTCCACCTTCAACACCCTCCTCCACCCACCTGCACCTTCCCCCTCAGCTGCCTTCAGCGCTCAAGACCTGGCAGACTACTTCCTCAGTAAAACTAACTATCAGAAGCAACATCCCAACACAAGATAGTTATCTGCCACCTCCACTCCCACAGGTCCCCTCTGCCACCCTCTGCCGCTTCCTCCCAACCACTGAGGAGGAAGTCAATTCCTTATTGTCCTCCTCACATCTCACCACGTGCCCGCTCGACCCCATTCCCTCACATCTAATTCCTCCCCTCTCCTCCTCCCTCACCCCTGCTCTACACACATCTTCAACCTATCTCTCTCCACTGGCTCCTTTCCATCCGCCTTCAAACACGCGCTAGTTACCCCTTTACTAAAGAAACCATCCCTAGACACCAACTCTCCATCCAACTACCGCCCTGTATCCCTGCTTCCCTTCACATCAAAGCTCTTAGAAAAACTAGTCTTCAACCGCCTCTCCCTTTCCTGTCCTCCAATTCCCTACTTGACCCCCTGCAATCTGGCTTCCGTCCGCTACACTCAACTGAAACTGCCCTCACCAAAGTCACCAACGACCTCCTAACTGCTAAAAACACGGCCACTATTCTATTCTCATCCTGCTTGACCTCTCGGCTGCTTTTGACACTGTTGACCACCCCCTCTTCTACAGACCCTCAACTCTCTGGGTCTCGGTGACACTGCACTTGCTTGGGTTGACTCCTATTTATCCAACAGGTCCTTCTGTGTGTCCTTTGCTGGTAACTCCTCCTCTTCATTGCCTCTATCTGTTGGTGTACCTCAAGGCTCTGTCCTTGGTCCTCTGCTCTTTCCATCTACACCTCCTCCCTGGGCAAAATCATCAACAGCTTTGGCTTTAATTACCACCTCTACGCTGATGACACTCAGATCTACCTCTCTACCCCTGATCTCTCTCCCCCTGTCCTTTCAAAAGTCAGTGACTGTTTATCTGGCATCTCCTCCTGGATGGCCTCCCACCACCTAAAGATCAACATGTCAAAGACTGAGCTCCTACTTATTCCTCCCTCTAATGCCTCCCCACCTCCTGACTTCTCTATCACGGTGGAGGGTATCACCATCTCCCCATCAAACCAAGTTCGCTGTCTTGGAGTTACACTGGACTCTGCTCTTTCCTTCATCCCCCACATCAAGTCTCTTTCCTCCTCCTGCCGATACCAACTGCGTAATATTTCCAGAATTCGGCCATTTCTTACCGCTGTCACCACAAAACAACTCATACACGCCCTGGTAATCTCCCGACTCGACTATTGCAATAATCTCTTATCTGGCCTCCCTCTGTCCCGCCTCTCCCCCTACAATCCATCCTGAACGCCTCCGCCAGGCTAATTCACCTCACCCGCCGCTCTGTCTCTGCCGCTCCCCTCTGCGAGTCCCTTCACTGGCTCCCCATCCACTGCAGAATTAAGTTCAAAATCCTTATCCTTACTACAAAACCCTCACTAGCTCAGCGCCCCACTACCTGTCCTCACTAATCACCAAATACACCCCAGCCCGCTCCCTAAGGTCAAACAGTGACCTGCGCCTAGCTTCTCCCCGCATCACCTCTTCCCATGATAGACTGCAGGATTTCTCACGCGCAGCCCCCACTCTCTGGAACGCTCTCCCTCGTGCTGTCAGACTTTCCCCTAACTTCTCTTCCTTCAAACGCTCCCTGAAAACATTGCTATTTAGGGAAGCCTACCACCCGACTCACTGACGCAACCATCAATCACTCTCACCTTACAGTCCTCTCCTCCTGTTTCCAACCCCAACCCTCCTAGATTGTGAGTTCCTACGGGAATAGGGCCCTCATCTCCTCCTGTACTGTTTGTCAAATGTTGTTCAATGTATTGTAACCCTGTCTGTACTGTGCTTATTGTACAGCGCTGCGGAATATGCTGGCGCTTTATAAATTAATAATAATAATAATAATAAAAAAGAAAGAAAGAAAGAGAGGGAAGGAGAGAAGGAGAGAAAGTAAAGAAGTGAAAAAGAAGGAAAGACAGAGAGAGTGAGAAAAAGAAGGAAGGAAAGAAAGAGAAGAAAGAAAGAAGGAAGGAAAGAAAGAAAGAAAGAAAGAAAGAAAGAAAGAAAGAAAGAAAGAAAGAAAGAAAGAAAGAGAAGAAAGAAAGGGAATGAAACGTTTCTAGTCGTACCAATGCAGACCTCGCAGTACTGTAATTTCTATCAAAGAATTACCTGCAATGACGCGCCGGAACAATGACTGTTATTGTTTATTTTCTTTGAAAGTAGATAAAAATATAAGAAAGTTACTTAATATTTATAGATAACGAGAAACAGGTAAAACAGTTACCAGTGGGGATGACAGCTTTGCTCTTTGTAGTATAAGTGCGTAATGAGATCCTCGTCTGATAAAGCAATAAAGGATTATACAGTGTAAACAGTTTGGCACAATAAAAGCATCAGCGATATGGATGTGGCTGTATGGTAATGTGACGGGGCTAATATTTTAAAAACATCATTTCATTACTGAGGTCATATTGTAAATGCAAGTATCTGATTCATTGATTCCCATAAATAAAACCTGAGAGCGACTTCATGTTTCACAAACCCAATTAAACATAATAATATATGGCTCAGATAAACATGGGGAGAATAAAAAGCTTCCAAACATCACCTGCGAGTCAGAGCAACAATGAGCAAAGCAATGTTTTACACAAATGTAGAATTAGGAGCGCTTGCATTCCGTTGGTGTTTTGTATTTTAGTATTTTACTTTTCATTTCTTTATCGTGATGACCCAAAGGTAATAATTCCCAGGAGGACAGGAAACTCAGAAACCTCACTTTCACCTGCCAACTGTATGTGGTTTCACTTTATCCCCCCAGAGAAATCACATCTATATATGCGGTGTGCACAAATAATCAGGTTTTTAAATCAAATTCCTATAATAAATAGTAAGTTCAATATCAGTATCTCAGCAATCAAATGAAACAGGAAAGATATCAGAAAACTGTACAGACTATCTATCTGTATCTATGTATCTATCTATCTATCTATATATTAGTGATGAGCCGAACACCCCCGCATTCGAACTCGAACAATTTCAAAAGTTCGAGTTCGAACACGAACTCGAACACGAACCGAACTCAATGCAAGTCAATGGGACTCGAAAGTTCGAATTTTAGAGTGCCCTCCAAGAGGGCATATATGCAAGATATTTGCCTTAAAAGGTGTATGGGGGTCTCGGTAATGCCCTGGGGGACAGGAAACAAGGACAAAAAGTTAAAAAAAAAAAAGTTTTTAAAGGAACAATGAGTTTTCCATGAAATAAAGGTTAAGAATAAAAACGAAAAATTCCTTCAAATATCGTGCCTAGGAGGTCCCCATAACCTGCTCGTGAAGTGGCGGATTTGTAGGATGTATAGAAACATTTAAAAACAAAAAAATGACATTTCAAATCATGGTAAATGGTTTTCCTTTAATCTATTCATAAACAACTGCTTGGGGCAGCAGTCTGTATGAAAAGAGGAGACATTTTAGGACACGCAGAACAAGTTTAGTGATTTTTTCGCTAAATTATGGTGAAACTTATGCAGGCTTTGGATGAAAGTAACAATAGGTGCTTTAAAATTGGGCCTTTAGTGTCGGCAACAGTGCCGTCACACCGTAACCCCTCTGTGGTATTGTGACAGTGACATGTATTGTAACAGTGCAGGGTTGGACCCTGCGGTTCAATATTAAAATGATATGAATCTGGTATAGGCGTCAGTGGCAGTGGACCCAAATATTGTGCCTTTGGTGGCAGCAAGTGCCTTCACACCATAAGTAACCCCTCTGTGGTATTGTGGAAGAGTGCAGGGTTGGATCCTGTGGTCCAATATTAAAATGATATGAATCTGGTAATATAGGCGTCAGTGGCAGTGCACCCAAATATTGTGCCTTTGGTGGAAGCAAGTGCCTTCACACCGTAAGTAACCCCTCTGTGGTATTGTGGAAGAGTGCAGTGGTGGAGGTTTTGGTACTGCAGAAGAGATCCCCGATCTATTCAGTTACGTCAGCATCAGGGGATTGATAGCTGCTGATCCAGGACTGATTCATTTTTATAAATGTCAGCCAGTCTACAGAGTCGTTGGACAGACGCACTCCTTTGTCTGCGACAAAACCTCCAGCGGCACTGAACATCCTTTCAGAAAGCACGCTGGATGAAGGGCAACGTAGTAGCTGCATAGCATATTGGCTAAGTTCTGGCCAGTGATCCAATCTCAACACCCAGTAAGCCAGTGGATCATCTGCTGTAAAGGTATCCAGGTCTGCCCTTGCCCCTAGGTAGTCCTGCACCATATGGTGAAGATGCTGGCAATGGGTGCCTACATTTGACGTCCCTGGGAGTCGTGGACTAAAAAAAATTAAAAAGGCATCAGTCAAGTGGCCCCGGCCTTCACCGCTCTTCCTCTGATCATCCGCAGCCTCAGAAGCACCTGTGTCATCACTTGGTAACCTACCAGTGCCCGGAAAGGTGTTATACAAGTGACGCTTTAGAGCGTCCTCAAGTTGTTTCATCCTCTCCTCCCTCTGTGCGGTCAGGATGAGCTCTGCAACTTTACCCTTGTATCGTGGAGCAAGAAGGCTTGCCAATCAGTAATGATCCCTCTCCTTGATAGCACGAATCCTGGGGTCCTTTAGCAGACTTTGCAGGATAAGGGAGCCCATGCAGCGTAGGTTGGGGGTGGCATTAGCTTCCGAGTCTTCCTGGTCAATGAGGATGACCCCACCGTGCACTTCCTCCTCCCAGCCACGTACTAGTCCTTGGGTTTCTGGGCACACAAAACCCTCCCTTGAGGAAACCCCACCTTCAATGCCCCCACTAATTAAATATTCCTCCTCCTCCTCATCCTCCTCCTGTCTGATCTGAGGACCCGCAGGAATTCTGTCTGCGTAAAGACTGGGGCCTTGAGAGTTAGGGAAGGCCTCCTCTTCCTCCCGCTGCTCTGC
Source organism: Leptobrachium leishanense (assembly GCA_009667805.1). Classification (NCBI taxonomy): domain Eukaryota; kingdom Metazoa; phylum Chordata; class Amphibia; order Anura; family Megophryidae; genus Leptobrachium; species Leptobrachium leishanense. The sequence continues at coordinate 77,398,775 of CM019075.1, forward strand.
CTCTAGTGCCACATCTATAATTCCCCGCAGAGTGCGTTCCAGCAGGAACACTAAAGGAATTGTGTCACTGATGCATGCACTGTCCCTGCTCACCATCCTCGTTGCCTCCTCAGATAGTGACAGTACAGTGTAAGAATCCTTGATCATCAGCCACTGCGGGGAAAAAAAAACAAGTTGACCTGAACCTGTCCTTGTGCCATACTCACACAGGTACTCATTGATGGCCCTCTGCTGCTTGTGCAGACGCCGCAGCATTGCTAATGTCGAGTTCCACCTGGTGCGCATGTCACAGATCAGACGGTTTGTGGGAAGGTGGAATTCTCTTTGAATTTCTGCCAGGCAAACACTTGCTGGGAATGACCATCTGAAGTGGCTGCAGACTTTTCTGGCCTGGCTGAGAAGCTCTGCCAGCCCTGGGGAACCTGGTTAGGAAACGCTGTAACACCAGATTTAGGACGTGTGCTAGGCATGGTACATGCGTCAATTTACCCAAGCGTAGGGCGGAGAGAACAGTTGCTGCCATTATCACAGATGACCATTCCCAGCTGAAGCTGGCATGGTGTTAACCATCTCTGCACCTGCCCCTGCAGAGCTGACAGAGTATCTGGCTTGGTGTGGCTCCTGTCCCCTAAACAAACCAGCTCAAGCACAGTATGGCATCTTTTTGCTTTAGCCATTGCGTAGCCCCTGCCACGCGTTGGTTTAACTGCCACTTCGCCAGAGACAGAGAAGGAGGAGGAGGAAGAGGTGGTGGAGCAGACAGACCTCATACAAGCAGCTTTCTGGAGACGTGTTGTATGAACAAGCTCCAGCACAGAGCCCCGTCTTGGATCCCTCCCAGCTGCAATCAGAGTTACCCAGTGTGCCATGAAGGAAATGTAACGGCCTTTTCCATGCTTGCTGGACCACGTGTCTAAAGTCAAGTGCACCTTGATGCTGACTGCCTTTCCCAATGACTCCATAACATTGTGTTCCACGTGCTGGTATAGTGCTGGAATTGCCTTCCATGAAAATAAATGGCGTTTTGGAACCTGCCACTGTGGTACAGCACATTCAGCAAATTCACGGAAGGAAGCAGAGTCCACCAGCTGGAAAGGCAGCAGCTGTAATGTGAGTAATTTTGCTAAGCTGGCATTTAGACGCGGTGCTTGGGGATGGTTGGGTCTATATTCTTTCTTATGCTGCAGCAGATGGGGTAACGTAATCTGACTGCGTACATTTTCAGCTGATGGGATGCTGTCACATTCTGAGGAAGGACCTGGTACACCCATTACTGTAGCATCATCCCTGTCAGTGGAGGTTGTAGGCAATGACATGGCAGGACATATAGTGGGGGTAGAGACAGATGAGGAGAAGAAGGACCTATGCAAAGTGTTGTGCCAACGGGATGCGTGGCAGGTGGTCATATGTCGCCTCAAGCACGTGGTACCCAAGCGTGGATGTCTTTCCCACGCTTGATCCTCATCTGACATAGATTACAAATAGCAACGGTGCACATTTCTTAAAGAACTCCCAGACAGCAGACTTCTTGTACATGTGCTTTGAGACAACAGCGCTCTGCACCTGAGCAGCTGTGACTTCTGATGCCTTGGACTGGCTACGTTTGCTCATAGAGGACGTTGTGTCTCGTGTTTTTGTGCCTCCTCCTCCTTCTCACTTGACTCCTCTGTTCGATCAGGCACCCAGGTGGAGTCAGTGACCTCATCATCGTCATCACCCCCTATCTCCTTGTCACTGGAGCCAACTTGGCAGTATGCTGCAGCTGCTGGGGCAACATGAGTGCCAGTTATTTGTGTGTCACTGGCACCCAATTCCTCTAGGTTGATTATACTCCCTTCCTCAACCTCAGAGTTTGAATCAGAGCACTGTAGTTGCTGCGCATCCTCAAGCAGCATGTCACTGTCATTGTAGTCAAACAATTCAGCTGACTCCTATGTGTGTGATAGTGAGTATACGGCAGGAGAAGCTGTGGACATGGAGGCTGATCTAGATGTTTTGGCAGCTGAGGTGGACTGTAATCCACTACAAGCCTGGCTGGAAGAGGACTCGGAGGATGAGGATGGCCTGGTTAGCCAATCCTGCAAATCCTCTGTATGTTGCTGCTGCTTAAGACGGCCAGCACCAGTTAGAAAGGACAAGCGTGCCCCTGCAGAGGATGCACCACGTCTACGACGACCAGAGGCACAGCCTCCCGACACAGAGGCTGCTTGCCCTCTTATCTGTGTCTGGGAGTGTCTGCCTGTCCTTTTTGGTCTTTCTGACATGGTGAGTGATATATAGATTAAAGATATACAGAACTCTGATTCAACTCTGTTATAAAAATTGGAGATATGCAGAACTCTGATTCAATTGTGTTACCTAGATTAAAGATTTCCAGAACTCTGGTATAATTCAGTGAGACACCCTGATAGCTGGCAGCCAGTGACAAGACACAGATTAAAATTCCCAGAAACCACCTATAAATCAGTGAGACCCCCTGATGGGTGGCAGTGACAAGACACTGATTACAATTCCCAAGAACCTACTATAAATCAGTGAGACCCCCTGATGGGTGGCAGTGACAAGACACAGATTACAATTCCCAGATATCTACTAGAAGTGAGACCGGCCCCCCCCCAATAGCTGCTGGCAGTGAGAACACACAGATTACAACAATCCCCAGATATTTTGTAGAAGTGAGACCCCCACAATAGCTGCTGGCAGTGAAGACACAGATTACAACAATTGCCAGATATCTTGTAGAAGTGAGACCCTCACAATAGCTGCTGGCAGTGAGAACACACACTAACAGAACAATCTCCTCTCAAAAAACACGTCCTGGGGGCTGTGTGAAGCCTTATATAGTGCGCTGCGGGATTTAGCTCTGTAAGCCCATGATTGGGCAAGATTTCCCCAATCAGGACTCTGAGCCGTGATTGGCATAGTCTTGCACCTGACCATGTATCTATCTGAATCTTTATCTATCTATCTGTATCTATCTATCTATCTATCTATATCTATATCTATCTATCTATATATATATATATATCTATCAGTATCTATCTATCTATCAGTATCTATCAGTATCTATCAGTATCTATCTATCTATCTATCTATCTATCAGTATCTATCTATCTATCAGTATCTATCAGTATCTATCTATCGATATCTATCTATCTATCAGTATCTATCTATATCTATCTATCTATCTATCTATCTATCTATCTATCAATTGTCTATCTATCTGTCTATTTATCTATATAACGATCAATCTATCACCCTCTCTCCCTTTCTATTTCTCTGTATCTATCTCTCTACTTATATATCCTGCCCTAAGGCGATTGATTGTGACCTTGCAATATCTCTCTGGCTTGCATAGCTTGTGTCTGGCCGTTGAAGAGCTGTATGACATGTCAAAACAGAAGTGAACCACAACTTGCTTCTGACCATTCACTGAATGTGTGACAGAACACAGATGAGCACGGCTAGCCCCGGGCCACTGGTGGACATCCAATTATGAAATTGATGGCCTTGGGCCACTTATCACATCAAATAATGAGAACTTTGCTTGTTTCTGTCCTCTTATGGAATTTGAGACGTAGCAAAATTGAGCATAACTTGCCCTGGGCCACCAGTGAAAGTCCAATAATGATATCAATTGCCTTGGGCCATTTGTGACAACCGATCATTAGAATCTTACTTGCTTCTGACCATCCATGGTATATGTGGCAGGGCCCAGTCAAGCCCAACTTGCCCACGGCTACTGCTGGACATCTAGTAATGATGTCTATGGCCTTGAGCCATTTGTGACATCCAACAATGAGAATTTACTTGCGTCTGACCATTGATGGAATGTGTAACCTAGCAAATTCAAGCAAAATTTGTCTTGTGTCATAGGTGGACATCTGATAATGACATCTATGGCCCTGGGCCATTTGCGACATCCAGTCATTAGAACCTTACTTGCCTTTGACCATTTATGGAATGGGTGATAGAGCATAGACATGTGCATTCGTTTTAGTACTAAAACGATTTAGTCCGAATTTTGGAATAATTTAGTTTTCGTATGACTCAAGAGAAACGAAACTGCTCAGTACAAAAAACGAAAGAAACTAAAATAAAATGCACTACATTTTAGTTTCAGTCCTTTTTGTGATATTACATTGATGAGTGAAGGAGACCAGCAATGAAGAGCGCAACATCGCAACATCTGTAGTTCTGCACTCTCCACATGCCAATTGCAGTAGGATGTTCTATACAGAGAGGGGCATTAATTAATGCAGGAGGATGTTCTATACATTATGTAGAGAGGGGTATTAATGCAGGAGGATGTTATATACATTATACAGAGAAAGGTATAAATTGAGGAGGATGTTCTATACAGAGAGGGACATTAATTAATTCAGGTGGATGTTGTATACATTATACAGAGAGGGGTATTAATTAATGCAGGAGGATGCTCTAATCATTATACAGAGAGGAGCCTTTTTTTTATCCCTTTAAATCCAGTGGCTGTGAGCGCTGAGATCGGCTGCTTGTTACATTATCTCTCAGTACAATGTATCAGGCTCAGCTGTTACAGTAACTGACTGTAACAGCGCTCAGAGTTTCAGTAAAACAAGGAAATAATATTTTTATATATAAGAGGTTAGAACAATATTATTTGCTAGTTTTACTGAAACTCTGAGCGCTGTGATGAGCAGCAGTCAGTTACTGTAACAGCTTTGCCTGACACGGGGCAATATTACAATGTTGGTGCTAACTTAACCAGAGCTGTTGTAAACTGAAAACCTCCATAGGCTATAATGGCTCTGGGAAGTTTACAACAGCTCTGGTTAAGTTAGCACCAACTATGTAATATGGCCCACATTGTGCTGAGAGTGAGAGATACTGTAACAAGCACCGATCTCAGCCCTCTGAGGAGCCACTACAATAGTAATTGTATCCACTAGTTTTCGAATGAATGAAATAAATTAGTTTTCATACTAAAGAACTGAAAACGAATTTCTTTAGCAACTAAATAAATTGCATTTTAGGACTAAACCATTAGTTCAAAACGAAATGTTGTGCTGTGCACATGTCTAATAGAGCACAGCTGAGGACGCCTTTCTATGGGATGCTGGTAGATGTCCAGTAATGATATCTATGGCCTTGGGCCATTCTTCAAATCGAGTAACGAGATCCTTACCTTACTCTTACCATAAATGGACTGTGTGAAGCTCAACAGTAAGAACCATGTTTGCTCCTGAGAATTGAAACTGATGTCACCCTGCTGTACTCCTCCACCTCAGACAAATGATGGTCTGTTTGACCCCACTTGCAGAACTTGACTCACTGTTGACCATTAGGACGATTATCACTGCTTGGAATAAGTTGCTGACCCTACTCATCTAGATGAGACAATTTGCAAAGACTTTGAAAGGACACTGTTACGAAATACAAAGGTAACAATGGGGTCACTGTATTAATAATCATCTTCTAGGTGGACAATGGTAAGAATGTGCTCATGGAAGAAAAGAAACTTGAAACCTTGTCTACTCATCCACCTTGGAGCTCATGAAAGGACCTCCGCCATGGGAGGGGACAGAAGCCAAGGAGACCTGGACAAAATTCCATGTATCCATCACAGAAAAAAATATCAAAATGATATAATTTGATATCAAATGAATATGAGTTAACAACATAAATCACCGGATGTATTTCGCCCTCTTGTAATCTGTAGTTGACTCCCTCAGGGATTATCTCCCGACTTTCGAAAACGAATCTAGTGTCTGTTTGTCTCCTACATATGCGCCCCTAGGAATGACCACAAAGAAAGGCTCATCTCAGATCTTTGGCTAAAACAGCCATCTCCAGTCCATTATCAGATGTCAAGTCAAGAGGATCTGTCTCAGCCCTGTGTTGACCGTTGGTTGCTCCCTCCTTATACTAGACAATAAGTAAGTTCACACAGTTTTGGTGATCAAGTATCTTAATCGAAAAGCTCGTGTTCATGTTACATCCTGTAGACACTAACAGGTTTAGTACTGAAATTGCTGTAAGGATCGTTCAACGACCATAAATGCTGCTCTCCAACAGACGATTCTGCTGATCCAGATCTTTGCAGAGGCTGAGCAGCAAACCACACTGCTGTGACCCAACACAAAATGCGGCAAGGTTTCTTCACTTGGCTTGAATCATTCAGACGTGATTGATTCTGAAACTGGAGGTGACTCAAAAGCAGCATCTGATTATCAACGATATATGAAGCTCACAAGTCACGGCACATGTCCATTCGCCGAGGTGGGGAGACTACATTGGCAAATGATTACTCAAAGAGAGATAGGTAGAAGGGAAGGGATGCAGAGCGACTCGTTTCTATTGTGAAAACGTATGTGGTTTTTCTGAAAGTGCAGACCTTCATCTTCCTGATCAGAGCTCAGCAAAGTCAATTTGTTACAGATGTTGTGAGGGAGACCAAATTAAGTGCTAAAATCTCACATTTCAGCTTAGTAAACAGTTGCCACCATAGTGGCTCGTCAAGTTCAATACTATTACACTACTTTTTGGTTGACCATCATCTAAGAATTTTCAACCATGTCTCTATGTAGGCATCTCCAAACAAGTGCTGGCCTTCAAGGCCTCGTTTGTCTCTTGGGTGTCATGAGGATGCATCTTCATGGCCATGGCCAGGTGGGAACAGAAGCTTCATTCTTTTGTTGACTGCTTCCACCAACTTGTAGGCCTCCGACATCATATAAACACAGTACCTCTCAGCAGTCCTACAGACCTCTGGTCACAGGTAGTCCTTCCACGCTTCTATTACTTTGAATCCTGGAAGATTCTTTACGTGTACTCCTCTAACACCAACTCCTCATCCCAACCCCTGGTCCTTTACTTGCCTTCCAAGTCACACCGTATCTCCGATAACCCTGCTCTGGAACCGCCGGCCGCTGCAACGTCCTTGAAGCATTGGCTGTGATGGAGAAACAAGGGGGCTGTATGCTCACACACGTGTCCAGCCAGCTAATTCAATACCACGGCATTGAAAGGCATTGGCTGGTCAGGAATGCACAGAGATGTGCATTCCTGGCCAGAAGTCTGGAAAGCCGATCAGCTCAGGCTGGTTAACAGGTATTCTTCCCCAGTTTGGATGGCTGAATCAGCCCCATGGGACGCCTGCTGGGTCAGAGGGTAGAAGAGGTGGGGCAATGGTCATGGTCTCTGCAATGTCACTTTCACGAATTGTGACCATACGGAGTCCTCACTTTGTTACACCAGAAATTGCGCAGAATGGTTTGTATCTACAGAAACATATAAAGGTCCCTAGACATAGCGCTGGCCACAGAGTGAAACGCGTGTGATACCAGTTGGTTGCTAAAGGATGATCTGCATGAGCTGAGCCGGTGATAAAGGAAAATCTGCATAAAATGAGTTAGCTCTGCCGCCGTGGGCTTTTATTACGTGCATGAAGAGATGATTGATAGTGTGCTCGCTCTGCGCTTTATGGTATTACCCCTGTAACACGTAATATAATGTTTTATATGTTACATTTCCTTATTCTGCATGGCTTGCTGAACGCAGGGAGTGTCTGTGCGCAGCTTTACTGTGAAAGCCTCCACATACATAGCTATATATATTCTGTTTGCACACGCCTTTACAACCTCTTTGTACAAATATATACAGCCTATTTGCACACAACTATAGTTTTATGCACACATGTTTACACTGGCACATACAGTGGGCTCTATTACATTCTTTGTGCAAACGTTAACGCAAACGTTAATGTGCAAAAACGCATTAACGCGAGGGGCAAAACCCTTTGCGCTGAACGTCGTATTACAATGTCTGCGCAAAAAATGGGCTTTAACGTCTAACGCGGGTGGACCTGCTTGAACCCTTTGCGAGTGTAATGTACGTTGCGCATCCTATACTTAGCATTGTGAGCGCATATGCGTTTGTGTGCTGGTACGCGGATGGTATTACAATCTATGCGCAGTTTTTAACGCACAACGTTTGCGCGCATAATTTTAACGTCTTTGAAAAGCTGGTGGTAAAGGCAAATCTGAACGTTCTGGCCGATACGAAAAACACCAGCACGAAAAAAAACAATACAGCAACGTATAGTTACACATTCTACACATACCCAAACAATAAATTCGAGAAGTTGTGCGTGTTTTTATTATTGCTGCAGCATATATGCGCAGATTGATTTTGACAGGCGCAAAAACTGAACGGGAGACAATGGTGGTTCTTAATTCTGATTGGCTGAATCGCGTGAAAAAACAGTCCGCACACCGATTTCTGCGCGCGCCTTTTTGCACGTCTTTTTTTCGCGCGTTATTTTTTGACGGATGGAAAAATGCACGAGGATTGTAATACCAGCGTTAATTTCTGCGCTTTAACGTTTAACGCTTCACGCACAAATTAATGCGCTGCACGAGCGTTTGTGCGCAAAGAATGTAATAGAGCCCAGTCTGTTTGCACACGTGTATCCAACCACATGTGTACAGTCTGTTAACAAACATGTATATAGTCAGCTTGCACACATGTACACAACTTGTTTTCACACTTATATACACCCTGTTTGAGCACACATATGCAGCCTGCTTGCACACATGTATCTAACCTGAATGCACACACATATACCGTCTTTTTTGCACACACATATGCATCCTCTTTGCACACATGTCGATAGCCTTCTTCATACATGCATTTGCACACCTATATACAGCCTGTTTGCACACATGTATAGTCTCTTTGCATTAATATATATACAGCCTGTTTGCAAACACACATATATAAATATATATAAATAGCCTGCTTGCACACATGTATACAGTCTGTTTGCACATATGTATATAGTCTGTTTCCACACAAGTATATAGTCTGTTTGCACACAAGTATATAGTCTGTTTGCACACATGTATAGAGTCTGTTTGCACATATGTACAGTATATAGTGTCTGTTTGCGCATATACAGTTTGCACATTTATATTCAATCTGTTTGCACACGTGTATATAGTCCCTTTGCACATGCATATACTGTATATTCCGTTTGCACACATGTATTATTTATCTGTTATTCACAGGTTTTCAATTCATCAAATTGGAGTCGTTTTCCAAGATGCTACTTTTTATCTTGTCATTTTTTGATGCGGCTTAAGGCTAGGGTCAAACAAAAGCATTTTTACACGCGAACGTAAAAAAGTGCGTCCGAACGCATTGTTGTATTTTTTCACGGAATAGGTGAAAACGGTCATACGATGCGCATGTTCGTGCGTGATGTTTTACGAATCCAAACCAGGAAGCTTTTTGCGTCTGGACGTTATGTTGGCCGGACACGAGCAGGGTCTGACGTCTCCAAATCACACACACACACCGCTAGCGGGCGCAGCGCACTCTGTACGTCCGTACTAGCGGTTCTGCGTTCTCGAAAAAATGCGTTCATTTTCCACTTGCGTTGCGCGGCCGGACTTTCGTGCGACCGTACTTCGTATATTGGCTGTCATTGCCCGTCAATTGCTGCTAGTGCGGCCGTGATTAAGTGCGCCAGAACGCACGTTAAAAATGCGCTGGTCTGACCCCAGCCTATAAGCTTCATCTTTCTTTTAGTAAACCTATGGCTGCTCTCATAGAAGGACCTGTAGCACAGCCGTGGGACCACCGATGATACATGAGCCAGGAAATGTAATTATCCGGGTCTACGATTAACAAGTCTCCGTTTGACGTTATAGTGTCATCATTTATTACGCAAACTAGAAAATTTTGAAAACTGGAACTGCAGGAACACAGTGCTCCAAGTTTAAAGTGTTTTGGTACCTTGCAACATACAGCCCTGCCATGACGCCGATCAGCTGCTAAACCTCATAATAACGCTGCGGCATAATGATAATTTAGAATGATCTATGAAGCACCTTCTCCTATAACATAGCCTTGGGACTGCTGATGATACATGAGCCGGGAAATGTAATTATCCAGGTCTATGATTGACAAGTCTTCATTTAGAGCTATAACGTCATAATTTTTTACGCAAACCAGGTTGTTTTGAAAAGTGGAACTGCAGGAACTCAGTCCTTGTGCTACAACTACTCAAAGAAAGCTGTTATGGTACCTGGAGTGTCCCTTCCAACATACAGCCCTGCTATGACTCCGATCAGTTGCTAATAGAGATGTGCACCACTCAAAATTTATTTATTTTAATTTTTTTCAGGTTTTTTCGTTTCCGGTCATTTTGGACCATTTTCGTTTCGATTCAGGGATTCGATATTGATTCAAATTTCAGATCGATTCAAAATTTCGGATCGATTTGGCGATTCGTGTCATTTTGGCGTTTGGATCATTGCGGCGATTCGGTGATTCGGGTGATTCAGGTCAGTTTGTTTTTTATTTTTTAAAGAGTTATTTGTTTTTTATTGCTTATTTAAGAATGGGAAGTATATTTACTACCAATAGAATGAAAGTTCGTTTACTTATTTATTATTTTAAGATTTTTTAAGCATTTTTTGGGTGAAATTTAAAGTTTCTTTACTGGTTTTTAAAGAAACAAGGCTTTTTAACCCATAGGTTTCAATGCAGCATATGATTCCGCACACTGCTGGGCAGCACCTCTACAGTATAGTTAATGCAGCATATGATTCCGCACACTGCCGGGCAGCACCTCTACAGTATAGTTAATGCAGCATATGATTCCGCACACTGCCGGGCAGCACCTCTACAGTACAAATTAATGCAGCATATGATTCCGCACACTGCCGGGCAGCACCTCTACAGTATAGTTAATGCAGCATATGATTCCGCACACTGCCGGGCAGCACCTCTACAGTATAGTTAATGCAGCATATGATTCCGCACACTGCCGGGCAGCACCTCTACAGTATAATTAATGCAGCATATGATTCCGCACACTGCCGGGCAGCACCTCTACAGTATAGTTAATGCAGCATATGATTCCACACACTGCCGGGCAGCACCTCTACAGTATAATTAATGCAGCATATGATTCCGCACACTGCCGGGCAGCACCTCTACAGTATAATAATGCAGCATAAAACGAAAAACCAACTGAACCGAATGACCCAAAATGATCCGAATCACCGAAATGATCCAAACGCCGAAATGACCCTAATCACCGAATCGAACCGATTTATCGAATCGACTCGAAGTTTCGAATCATCCAAAGTATCGAATCGAATTACTCGAAATTTCGAATCGATTCGAAATTTCGTGTGGTTGACATTTCGGATTGGGGATTCCTTCGGAAGCACGAAAATGTTAAACTTCGTATGAAAATCTTTTTGGTACGAAATGAATTGTACATCCCCAGTTGCTAAACCTCACAATAACCTTTCAGCAGAATGAGGTAGGAAACGACTCCTGACTCCATCACCTTATAGGGAGCCCACCCCAGAACTCTAGAAGAGGGCTTCTTCAGGAGATCCAGGAAGACTCTGTCCCGCATAACCTGTAGAAGATTCTTCTATGGATAAACTCAAAGAAGGAAGAAGTAGCTTCACTTTTTTTTTTTTGTAATTCCACTCCATGGAATCTCATTTAGAGGTAGTGGACCCTCTCTCTCTCTTTTCTTCCATCTATCGAAACGAGGTCGGCTCGCCTTGCAGCCGTCAGAAGATACCTACGTCTCGGAAAGATAGCAAAGCCGCTTTAATCATACAGAGTGTCGTCTATGCAAAAAGCAAAAAGACAATGAAATCAGCATAAAAAAGCCCTGCTGCTGATTTTTTTTTGGCCATTTTCTACGCGTTGCTTCTTGATATCTCTTCAGCATTTGATTATCAATGACCACCGGATTGTATTATCTCATCTAAATTCTATTGTGAGCTCTGAATTATGGCACTTGGTTGCTCCTGGTTATTTCCTGCTGATTGGCTCCACTTCTTTTGTTCAATGGTACTTTATTCATCTCATCTGTTACACCGGCAGTGTTCCCTGAAGCCTCCGTCTTTGACCTATTGTTATTTGAAATTTACTTGATGCCTATTGTGTAGCAGATATTTCGTTTCTTGGTCTCCAGTTTTTTTTTTTTACTATTTCATGCAAATCTCCTTGTTCTGCATTTCGGGTTATTTTTAGCCACCGATGCCTCTCCTTGTTCTAAAATGACTTTTTTTCTGATATCTGAACCTGGTTTCAGAAGCTCCGGTGTTAAAAAAATATATATAAATATCCGTTAGATCCGTTTGCTTTTAATAATATTAATTAATTGGGTTGAAAACTCCCTGTTTGTGTTATTATTTTGGAACACCAATGATTTTTTTGGCCATGGCACTGGTTTTGGAACGGTCCACCTGGACCCCTACTCCAGTTCGGCTGCTAATAGGGCTCTGTTAAGTCGTCTCAGGCAGTTAACCCTTGGGGGCTCCTTTTATCAGCTCTATCACCGGCTGCTGTGTCAGTGGCTCGACTTGTCACTGTAGGGACCAGCCATTGGTTTAATCTCCATAATAGTCCATGTGTGGGACTCACTAGCAAGCGGTTTTCTCGTAAATCACAATTTGCCCCAAGAATATCACAACATTCAATCAGCGGTAAACCCGCCCAGTGGGTTGGCAAGTTTTCACCCATTATAGGTATGGGAACTTGAACTTGCAGCCTGGGAGAGTTCCTATACGACAAAATGGTTGGTTTGACGTACTTTGGACTTCTCTGATTGACCATACTGGTTATGCATGGCCAAAATACCGAGTCCTAACCTAAGCCTAACCCTAGCACTAAATCTAGCCCTTACCCAAATGTTCGGTTCGCATTCGACCTCGAACAATTTCAAAAGTTCGGGTTCGAACACGATTCCAGAAGGAAGGTGTATGTGTGTCAATGTCAACAATCAAGAGAAGACTTCACCAGAGTGAATACAGAGGGTTCACCACAAGATGTAAACCATTGGTGAGCCTCAAAAACAGGAAGGCCAGATTAGAGTTTGTCAAACAACACCTAACAAAGCCTTCACAGTTCTGGAACAAGATCCTATGGACAGATGAGACCAAGATCAACTTGTACCAGAGTGATGGGAAGAGCAGAGTATGGAGAAGGAAAGGAACTGCTCATGATCCTAAGCACACCACCTCATCAGTGAAGCATGGTGGTGGTAGTGTCATGGTGTGGGCATTAAGGATGAGCCGAACACCCCCGTGTTCGGTTCGCATTCGAACTCGAACAATTTCAAAAGTTCAAGTTCGAACACGAACCGAACTCAATGCAAGTCAATGGGACTCAAATGTTTGGTTTTTAGAGTGCCCTGCAAGAGGGCATATATGCTAGATATTTGCCATAAAAGGTGTATGGGGGTACGGGTAGTGCCCTGGGGGACAGGAAACAAGGACAAAAAGTTAAAAAAAAAACATTTTTAAAGGGACAGTGAGTTTTCCATGAAATAAGGGTTAAAAATAAAAACGAAAAATTCCTTCAAATATCGTGCCTAGGAGGTCCCCATAACCTGCCCGTGAAGTGGCGGATTTGTAGGATGTATAGATACATTTGACATTTCAATGACATTTCAAATGACGGTAAATGGTTTTCCTTTAATCTATTCATAAACAACCGCTTGGGGCGGCAGCCTGTATGAAAAGAGGAGACGTTTTAGGACACACAGAACAAGTTTAGTGATTTTTTTGGCTAAATTATGGTGAAACTTATGCAGGCTTTGGATGAAAGTAACAATAGGTGCTTTAAAATTGGGCCTTTAGTGTTGGCAACAGTGCTGTCACACCGTAACCCCTCTGTGGTATTGTGGAAGAGTGCAGGGTTGGACCCTGCGGTCAAATATTAAAATGATATGAATCTGGTATAGGCGTCAGTGGCAGTGCACCAAATATTGTGCCTTTGGTGGCAGCAAGTGCCTTCACACCGTAACCCCTCTGAGGTATTGTGGAAGAGTGCAGGGTTGGACACTGCGGTCAAATATTAAAATGATATGAATTTGGTACATGCGTCAGTGCACCCAAATATTTTACCTTTGGTGGCAGCAAGTGCCTTCACACCATAACCTCTCTGTGGTATTGTGGAAGAGTGCAGTGATGGAGGTTTTGGTAATTCAGAAGAGATCCCCGATCTATTCAGTTACATTAGCAGCTATAACAAAACAGGGTCAGCAATGTTTAGGCACTTGTACTGCGGTACTGTATATGGTGAGAATCGGCGCACACCAGTAGCAACAGGAAGCAAACAGAACAGGCAGGGAATACACAGAGAGAATAGTCAAATGGCAGGAAAAGTTGGCAACAGATCGGGTCCTCAGAACAAGCAGGGTCAGTAACAAGTATACAAACTGATTCGGTAAGCTAGGTGGGATGCGGGAATAAAGGCTGAGACACACTGAGCATGTAGCGACGCACAGCGTAGCGAAGTGAAGAGAAGCAAACATTTTGCATGCTTGACTTCACTCCGCTCCGCCTCGCAGCGTGTCTACACTGCATTACGTTTGCTCCTCACCGCACTGGACAGGAATCCACTAACTAAATTAAGATGTACACACAAAACCGTTTTATTTTCACAAAGCACATGTTATATAGGCAAAAAAAGTTTCTACTCAATAAAATACATCAAAAATTACTGTTAATTTAATAGGAATAGTATAAAAATATAAAAAAAGGTAACCCCTGATCATATATATTATAGGGACACGGAGCGCTGTGTATAGAGTAGGGATGCATTGATACCACACACAGACATATACGTATATATCAACACGCAGACCTATATATACGTATATATCAACACGCAGATATATATATACACCCACCCACAGACCTCAGACCATATATACACATACACACATGGGGGGGGTGGCATGTGGACAATCTCAAGTAAATGTACCCCCCCCCCCCCCATTTGGCTGATCCCTCCAGAAGAAATGTTGAACCCGACAGAGCAGAGAATATATATTATTCTCTGCTCTATCGGGTTCAACATTTCTTCTGCAGGGATCAGCCAAATGGAGGGGGGGGGGGCAATTAGTTGCCAAAATGTGCGTGTAATACAAGTCTGGATATATTTATATATAAGAATATAGATATATATCTTATCTATATATATATATATATCATACCTGCCCTTACCTTCCCCTATAAATTTGCTAAAAATATACACACAAAAAAAAAAAACACTGCCTGAGACCCCGCGAAGCCCACATGCCACCCCCCTCTACCTGGCTTAATTTAAAAATGTCCTCGGATTTTATTTTTTTTAGAAATATGTTGCCTTACCTTAGCCTGGTGGTCAGTGGGGGCTCCTTGTATCCTGGTTGTGGGGGGGGGGGCTGCCGTGGCCGCAGGTGCAGTGTCTCCCTCCCTGCGCCGCCTGTCTCTGCCACATGCACCCGGGTGGCTAGCCCGCACAGTCGCAGCTCTGTCATCCAGCAGCCTCATGCTCCTCAAGGGGATCCTTGGGAGGCCCCTGCAGTCTGCCCTCTACAGTGGCTGATTAGAGGGCCGTGTCTGCCTGATGTTTTAGTAACAAGAATGTTTTATCCCATATGCTTCAATGTTAAAAATATTCCCGTTTTAATTCAATATCTAATAAACCGTTGCTTATAATATTCTGCAGTAAAGAGTCTCTTTATTTCTAGATTTTTTAGAATTTTTAGAGCATTTTTTTACCTTTTTCTAAAAAAAATTGTTTCAAACTTTTGGCGAACGTCCAAAAAATTTCAAAGTTCGCGAACTTTCGAACAGCCGATGTTCAATTCGAACTCCGAACAGATCCGAACCGAACGCTCATCCCTAAACCTAACCTTAAACTGAACCCTAGCACTAAAACTCACCCTAACCCTAGCCTAACACTAGACCTAACCTAACCCTAGCCCTTACCCATGCACAAAACCTAGCACTAACCCTAGCCTTAACTTTACTCTAGCCCTTTCCTAGCCTTAGCCCTGAACCTATTCACATGACGCACTGAAACTGTCGCTCTAAGCCTAGCTCTAGCCTAACCCTAAACCTGACTCTAGCCCTAAACTAACCATCGCCCTAACCCCAGCACAAAACCTAGCCTATCCCTAGTCCTAACCCTAGCACTAAACCTAGCCCTAACCCTAGCCTAACACTAGCCTAACCTTTACGTAGCTCTATCCCTAACATTATCCCTGACCCTTCTCATATGACACTCAGAAACTGTCGCCCTAAGTCTAGCCCTAAAATAATCCTTAACATAACCCTGGCCCTAACCCTAACCCTAAAATAACCTTGCCCTAGCCCTAACCCTAGCCTAACACTAGCCTAACCCTAATGCTAACCTTAACATAGCTCTAGCCCTAACCTTATCCTTGACCCTAATCATATGACACACAGAAACTGTCACCCTAAGCCTAGCCCTAAAATAATTCTAAACATAACCTTGGCCCTAACCCTATAATAATCCTCGCCCTAGCCCTGAACCTAGCCCCCCATAACCAATTTTTTTCCGTGTTTTGCATGAAGGTTCCGTAAATTGAAAATGGCAAAATTTAAAAAAAAGTATCCAATATATCAAATCGGTTGATTCAGATTATTTCCGAATGCGATATTGTCGTATTCCGAAACAATCCAAACTGAACTGAGTTTTTCAGCACTGCACACACATGTCTACTTAAAACTACAATTGGTTCCTTATCCAATGGATCAATTCCTAAACATCAGAGAACAACTAAGAACCAAAGGCCTAATGGATTCCGTCCCTTAAAATCACAAGAATTTGGTCACGTGGTCTTAATGTCGTAAGTTAATTGTTGCGTGCGTGATATTTTGTGCGCTCCCTGGCAGCGGATCCCCTGACCCTGTCTGTGACTTCATACTTAACATTATGAGGTGTGCGACTTTATGGTCTTCCTTTAATAATAATGCTTTGTGGAGTATTAAATGTGTCAGGCCCTGACAACGCGTTTTACGTTCCTCTTAATCTTTGTTTTATAGTGCGGCTTTTAATCACGCTGAAAGGTAACAGACGAGGAAAATAAAGATTATGCCGGTCTGCGCTTCAGAGGCTGTAACGAGGCACAGCGTATGCCAATCCATGCGAGAGGGGAACCACATATACTGGCATGGGGGAATCGTAACATGCAGGAGCAGACAGTGCACGAAGGGTTAAAGATACTGACAAGGAGTGCTGGATATTATCTGGTAGAAGCACAGAGAGGGAGAAAGAAAAAGAGAGAAAGAAAAACGAAAGAGAGAAACAGAGAAAAGGAAAGGATAACAGAAAGAGAGGGAGAGAGAAAAAAGAAAAGAAAAAAGAAAGAGAGAAACATAGAAAAGGAAATTATAACAGAAAGAGAGGGAGAGAGAAAAAAGAAAAGAAAAAAGAAAGAGAGAAACATAGAAAAGGAAATTATAACAGAAAGAGAGGGAGAGAGAAAAAAGAAAAGAAAAAAGAAAGAGAGAAACATAGAAAAGGAAATTATAACAGAAAGAGAGGGAGAGAGAGGAGAAAGAAAAAAGAGAAAGAAAAATGAAAGATAGAAGCAGAGAAAAGGAAAGGATAACAGAAAGAGAGGGAGAGAGAAAAAAGAAAAGAAAAAAGAAAGAGAGAAACATAGAAAAAGAAATTATAACAGAAAGAGAGGGAGAGAGAGGAGAAAGAAAAAAGAGAAAGAAAAATGAAAGATAGAAGCAGAGAAAAGGAAAGGATAACAGAAAGAGAGGGAGAGAGAAAAAAGAAAAGAAAAAAGAAACAGAGAAAAGGAAATTATAACAGAAAGAGAGGGAGAGAGAGGAGGAAGAAAAAAGAGAAAGAAAAATGAAAGATAGAAGCAGAGAAAAGGAAAGGATAACAGAAAGAGAGGGAGAGAGAAAAAAGAAAAAAAAAAGAAAGAGAGAAACATAGAAAAAGAAATTATAACAGAAAGAGAGGGAGAGAGAAAAAAAGAAAAGAAAGAGAGAAACAGAGAAAAGGAAATTATAGCAAAAAGAGAGGGAGAGAGAGGAGAAAGAAAAAAGGACTCAAGAAAGTAAGTGGGAAAGAATGTAAGAAAGAGAGAAAGAATTCAATTAAAAAAGAGAGATAGATAAAAATAGAGAGAAAGGAAGTGGAAGAGAGAAGAGGAAAAAAGAATTAATGAAAAACAAAGAGAGGGAAAGAAAGAAAGAAAGAGAGAGAAAGAAAGAAAATAAAGAGAGGGGAAGGAAGGTAGGAAGGAAGGAAAATGGTAAGATGGAAGCAAGAAAATGGGTAGAAAGGAAAAAAGGGATTGATGGGAGACGGAAAAGAGAAAGAAAGATGGAGGGAAGTAAAATGGAAGAAGGGAAGGAAAAGGGAAGGAAGATAGAAAAGGTGAAGGAAGGAAAGGGGAAAGAAGGAAGATAGAAAAGCTGAGGGAAGGAAAAGGGATGGATGGAAGATAGAAAAGGTGAAGGAAGGAAAAGGGTTGGATTGAAGATAGAAAAGGTGAAGGAAGGAAAAGGAAAGGATGTAAGATAGAAAAGGTGAAGGAAGGAAAAGGGATGGATGGAAGATAGAAAAGGTGAGGGAAGGAAGGAAAAGGGATTGAAGGAAGATAGAAAAGGTGAAGGAAGGAAAAGGAAAGGATGTAAGATAGAAAAGGTGAAGGAAGGAAAAGGGATGGATGGAAGTTAGAAAAGGTGAGGGAAGGAAAAGGGAAGGATGTAAGATAGAAAAGGTGAAGGAAGGAAAAGGGATGGATGGAAGTTAGAAAAGGTGAGAGAAGGAAGGAAAAGGGATGGATGGAAGATAGAAAAGATGAAGGAAGGAAAAGGGAAGGATGTAAGATAGAAAAGGTGAAGGAAGGAAAAGGGATGGATGGAAGTTAGAAAAGGTGAGGGAAGGAAAAGGGAAGGATCGAAGATAGAAAAGGTGAAGGAAGGAAGGAAAAGGGATTGAAGGAAGATAGAAAAGGTGAGAGAAGGAAGGAAAAGGGATGGATGGAAGATAGAAAAGATGAAGGAAGGAAAAGGGATGGATGGAAGATAGAAAAGGTGAAGGAAGGAAAAGGGATGGATGGAAGATAGAAAAGGTGAAGGAAGGGATGGATGGAAGATAGAAAAGGTGAAGGAAGGAAAAGGGATGGATGGAAGATAGAAAAGGTGAAGGAAGGAAAAGGGATGGATGGAAGATAGAAAAGGTGAAGGAAGGAAAAGGGATGGATGGAAGATAGAAAGATGAAGGAAGGGAAAGGGATGGATGGAAGATAGAAAAGATGAAGGAAGGAAAAGGGATGGATGGAAGATAGAAAGATGAAGGAAGGGAAAGGGATGGATGGAAGATAGAAAAGATGAAGGAAGGAAAAGGGATGGATGGAAGATAGAAAAGGTGAAGGAAGGAAAAGGGATGGATGGAAGATAGAAAAGGTGAAGGAAGGAAAAGGGATGGATGGAAGATAGAAAAGGTGAAGGAAGGAAAAGGGATGGATGGAAGATAGAAAAGGTGAAGGAAGGAAAAGGGATGGATGAAGATAGAAAAGGTGAAGGAAGGAAAAGGGATGGATGGAAGATAGAAAAGATGAAGGAAGGAAAAGGGATGGATGGAAGATAGAAAGATGAAGGAAGGGAAAGGGATGGATGGAAGATAGAAAAGATGAAGGAAGGAAAAGGGATGGATGGAAGATAGAAAAGGTGAAGGAAGGAAAAGGGATGGATGGAAGATAGAAAAGGTGAAGGAAGGAAAAGGGATGGATGGAAGATAGAAAAGGTGAAGGAAGGAAAAGGGATGGATGGAAGATAGAAAAGGTGAAGGAAGGAAAAGGGATGGATGGAAGATAGGAAAGGGAAGCGAGGAAAAGGGAAAGGTAGTAGAAAAAATTAAGGAAAAGGGAAGGAAGGAAGGAATAGTGTGAATGAGAGAAGAGAGAGAGAAAGAAAGAAAGAGAAGAAGAAAGAAAAGATAGAAAGAAAGAGAAAGTTGAGAGAGACAAATAAAGAAAGAAAAATAGAAAGAAAGAAAGAAAGAAAAAGAGAACGAAAGAAGGAAATATAAAAAGAGAAAGAAAGAAAGAAAGAAAGAAAGAAAGAAAGAAAGAAAGAAAGAAAGAAAGAAAGGAATAAAATCCCATTTGATGAATACTGCCGTATGCTGGGATTATTTTTTTTTTATATTTGACTCGGTCCTTGGAGTGAGGACTTTCCGGTGGCAGCTCTAAGGTGGGTGCTAACAATCAAGACACTACTATTTACGTGTATAAACAACAGAATATGGCAAACTCTATGCAATGAGTGGATTACAGAACCGCCAAGAGTCGTTTAGCCACCGTGACGGTCCAGGTTGCCGTCCCGGACCACTCTGATTCTTACGCGAGATTTGAATGGCAAAACTTTATTAAAATCGCAGCCTCACAGGAAGGATTTCTCGGAAACGCGCCTGCTAACTGGCAGAATCTGTCCGTCCTGCAGTGCCCGGCGACAAAAAAAAGGGAAATAAATGATTTGCATTTGTGTATATCCTTCAACGCGCGCGGCGTATCCTTACAAGGATAATAATTCATGCAAGTCAACATATACTTAAACATAATATATCCAGTTCCGCGCAGAGAGATATTCATTTCCACACGCGGGCGCTGAAAAAAAAGCTTTGAGGAAAAATGTCTCTGTTCAAATATGAAAATTGCATTGCAAAATCTTCTTTATATGCATTACACATCAAAGGCAGCGCCGCGCTACAAGAACACTTTATTATCATCCATATTCAGAAACAATCGAGCCTCTCCCAGACAGTTTTTCCTCCTTTTTTTCTCGTTTTTGGCTCAGGGAGTACAGATGTTTCCAGTGTTTTTTTCAGAGCATGAGAATAAAACACAGCAATGATCAGTACACGGCGATGGAGAGCGCAGCTCCGAGGGGCTTAATGAAGGTGCATATATTATTGTAAGTGGAGAGACGACGTCCGTCTATTTCGCCCTTAATAATAAACCTGCCGGTCATTTCGTCTGCGGCCCTTTTTACAGAGGTGCACTATATTGCCAAAAGTATTGTCTCACCTGCCTTGACTCGTATATGAATTTAAGTGACATCCCATTCCTAATCCATAGGGTTCATATGACGTCGCTCCACCCTTTGCAGCTATAACTGCTTCAACTCTTCTGGGAAGGCTGTCCACAAGGGTTAGGAGTGTGTTTATGGGAATGTTTGACCATTCTTCCAGAAGTGCATTTGTGAGGTCACACACTGATGTTGGACGAGAAGGCCTGGCTCTCACTCTCCGCTCTAATTCATCCCAAAGGTGTTCTATCGGGTTGAGGTCAGGACTCTGTGCAGGCCAGTCAAGTTCATTCACACCAGACTCTGTCATCCATGGCTTTATGGACCTTGCTTTGTGCACTGGTGCACAGTCATGTTGGAAGAGGAAGGGGACAGCTCCAAACTGTTCTCACAAAGTTGGGAGCATGGAATTGTCCAAAATGTCTTGGTATGCTGAAGCATTCAGAGTTCCTTTCACTGGAACTAAGGGGCCAAGCCCAGCTCCTGAAAAACAACCCCACACCATAATCCCCCCTCCAAACTTTACACCTGACACAATGCAGTCAGACAAGTACCGTTCTCCTGGCAACCGCCAAACCCAGACTCATCCATGAGATTGCCAGATGGAGAAGCACGATTCGTCACTCCAGAGAACGGGCCTCCACTGCTCTAGAGTCCAGTGGTGGCGTGCTTTACACCACTGCATCTGACGCTTTGCATTGCACTTGGTGATGTATGGCTTGGATACAGCTGCTCGGCCATGGAAACCCATTCCATGAAGCTCTCTGCACACTGTTTTTGAGCTAATCTGAAGGCCACATGAAGTTTGGAGGTCTGTAGCGATTGACTCTGCAGAAAGTTGGCGACCTCTTCGCACTATGCGTCTCAGCATCCGCTGACCCCGCTCCATCAGTTTATGTGGCCTACCACTTCGTGACTGAGTTGCTGTCGTTCCCAAACACGTCCACGTTCTTATAATACAGCTGACAGGTGACTGTGGAATGTTTAGGAGCGAGGAAATTTCACGACTGGATTTGTTGCACAGGCGGCATCCTATCACAGTTCCACGCTGGAATTCACTGAGCTCCTGAGAGCGACTCAT
Source organism: Leptobrachium leishanense (assembly GCA_009667805.1). Classification (NCBI taxonomy): domain Eukaryota; kingdom Metazoa; phylum Chordata; class Amphibia; order Anura; family Megophryidae; genus Leptobrachium; species Leptobrachium leishanense. Next base: position 77,420,732 of record CM019075.1, read on the forward strand.
TCTTTCACAAATGTTTGTAAAAACAGTCTGCATGCCTAGGTGCTTGATTTTATACACCTGTGGCCATGGAAGTGATTGGAACACCTGATTCTGATTATTTGGATGGGTGAGCAAATACTTTTGGCAATATAGTGTATATAATTTCCTAAATGAGGAGATAAAGGGTTAATTCTCAGGGCGATTGGGGTCTGCGGTCAGATTTGTGCTCCGGTTACTTCAATCCGATTACGGCCTGAACTCTAGGACTAAGGCTTGGACTTAATCCGGCTCTTGTCATACCATGATTGAATTTGGCCATTAATCTGGGCCTTGCTATACTATGGTTGGATTTGGTTATTAATCAAGCACTCGGTCGGCATACCAGGATTGGATATGTCCATTCATCCGGCCCTCGGCATACCAGGATTGGATTTGGCCATTAATTTGGCCCTCGCCATATTATGGTAGGATTTGGTCATTAATCTAGTGCTTGGCATACCAGGATTGGATAAAGCCGTTCATCGACCATCGCCCTACCAAAATTGGAATTAGCCATTAATTGGCCGAAATTGGACTTGATTATTAGCCCGGCCTTCACTTTATCAAACTAGGATTTGACTTTAATTCTGCCAACATGGACTATAACTGGAGTTGAACTAATCCAGTCCTCAGCTACCGGATTGGATTTGAATCTTAATCCGGCCCTCGCCCTACCAGCGTTGGATTTGGCCATTAATCTAACCCTTACCTACCAGAACTGGATTTGAATCTTAATCCAGCCCTCACCCTACCAGCATTAGATTTGGCCAATAATTCGGCCCTCGCTTTAGCATGATTGGACGAAGCCTTAATCCAGCCCACATCGACTAGACCTGGATTTGGCCTTAATCCCGTCCTCAGCTAGGAGGATTCTATTTGGTCTTAACCCAGCCCTCACCTACAAGGACTGTATTTGACCTTAATCCAGCCCATAGCGACCAGGCCTGTGCATGGTTAGAAACCACCTGTAATGAAGGGCCTCCTGACGTCAGTTGCAGCGTTGTGATGCTTTGACGGGGCCGGCCACACACTAGCGTGTGCTACAGCAGACGTGCTGTGTCTGTTCAGAAAGCCTCCCAATCAAAGCGCTAGGACGCGTGCTCCATGGGACAGCAAAACGTGATCCTCCATAGGAGGATTGAGCCTTGCAGCGCCAAGCACACTAACTGCTCTCAGCGAGGTGGCCAGACGGGTGTCACTCTCACGGACATTCCTTCTGCTCTCAAAAACGCTCGTCTGACCCCGGCCTTAATAGATCCAATTATATTCCAATTGAAATGATTCCAAAATATATATTTGAGAATGATTCGGATCAGCGACTCAGTGATTTGGATTTTGGCTGATTCTGGTTTGCCAAAAACCTCGATATTCGGCCAAATTTGTGTTCCGGCCGACCTGTATTGCAAAAGTCTATTAATGGATCATAAAGTCAGACTGATGAAGGCTAAAATAAAGGATTCGGCAAGAATATTGCGGCTTTTGGGTCGGACAAACAATAAGCTGCTCTACGTGCATTTTTTTTATCCTTAAATCCAGGGCAGCTATCAGGGGATGACACTAGCCCATGATGTGTTCCGGGGCCAGTGGCTCCAGGGGGCCCTGGCCAAAACCTGTTCAATTTATTTGCTTGAAGCAAATCTAAGGGTCCCTCCATGCAATCCAGGACTGGCCCACCAAGATACCAACACATTTCCCGGTGGGCTGCAGCATCTGAGGGCTGTAAAAGCACCAGGAAAGCAGAAGGGGAGGCGAATGATTAACAGGGTTATTCAAAGAGATCCGAATGGCTGCCGAAAGGTAACCGAACTCTGAAAATCAGCGTTCGGTTACCTTTCTTGGCCATTCGGCTATCCAGAGAGCAGGCAGTTCGCCAAATCCTGGCAAATTGCCTGCACATACGGTGCCTGTTCGGTGCCTGTTCGAGGGCAGTGAAATCCCCATAAAAAAGCAATGCTTCGGCTATTCAGAGAACACAAACCAGCAGTGAAAGGTTCCCCTAATGCCCTGCCATTCGGTGATTTCATGCGGCAGATTTATTCAGGCGAATCCCATAGGCTTCAATGTTAAAAATATTCCTGTTTTAATCCAATATCTAATAAACCATTGATTATAATATTCTGCAGTAAAGAGTCTCTTTATTTATAGATTTTTTAGGATCTGTTAGGCATTTTTCGGCATTTTTTTGCCAAAAACATTTTTCCTATTTTTTTTTTTTAATCGTGTTTTCTTTTTTCTGTAACAGCCCTTTTTATTATCATTCATTGGATTTTATATGTAAATTTCAGACATTTTCGCTCAGTAGTTTCTTTGGAAACAACGTTTCACTTTTCAAACATTCAAGCAAACTTTTTTTTTTTTCTTCAGTCCATTCGTCTGCGGTGTCGGCTTTTTCCGGCGGCTTCGCTGCGTGTGATCGGCTCCTGCTCGGGTTTTTCCGGCGTTTTCGGCATGGTTAATCCAGATGGTTTCGGCGTGCATTCGCCGGGTTTTGCGGGGAGTGTTCGTCGGGTTTGCGGTGACTTTTCCCTCCATTTCGGGGACCCTGTGGCGCTTGCTGAATACACCGCAGGGTCGCCGAAATGGGATCGCCAAATCGCACCGAATTGAAGAGAACAAACAGGGTTATCCAAAGAGATTCGAAAAGTCACCGCACGTTCGGTGACTTTTCATTCTCTTCAATTCGGTTCCTTTTGCCGATTGCATTTCGGTGACCCTGCGGTGTATTCAGCAAGCACCACAGGGTCCCCAAATTGCAGGGAAAAGATGCCGCAAACCTGACGAAAAACTAACCGAATGCACGCAGAAAACAAGCAAAAACATCTGGATTAACCTTCGAAAAACCCGAACAGGAGCCGAACAGGAGCCGAAAGGGAGCCGAATCACACAGAGCCGAAGCAGCTGTGACGTAGAGGAGGCAGTGAATACATTAGAAAAACCATTTGTATGAATCTGGGAAAATGAAACGCTGTTTGCAAAGAAATTACTGAGCGAAAATGTCTGAAATTTTCACAGGAGATCCAGGGAATGATAATAAAGAGGGCTGTTACAAAAAAAATAAGTCAACTGAAAAAAAATCAAAAAAAAAATCGGACTTTTAAAAAAAAATCTGAAAAATGCTTAAAGTATCCTAAAAAATCTATAAATAAAGAGACTTTTTGCTGCAGAATTTTATAATGAACGGTTTATTAGATATTGAATTAAAACGGGAATATTTTTCACATTGACGCCTATGGGATTCTCCTGAATAAACCTGTCGAATTAAACCACCGAATGGCAGGGCATTAGGGGAACCTTTCACTGCTGGTTTGTGTTCTCTGAATAGCCGAAGCAGTGCTTTTTCATGGGGATTTCACTGCCCTCGAACAGGCACCGAACAGGCACCGTATGTGCAGGCAATTCGCCAGGATTTGGCGAACTGCCTGCTCTCTGAATAGCCGAATGGCCAGGAAAGGTAACCGAACGCTGATTTTCAGCATTCGGTTACCTTTCTCAAGCAATTCGGATCTCTTTGGATAACCCTGAAAGAGTCACCGAACATGCTGTGACTATTCGATTCTCTTTGAATAACCCTGATAGTAGGGATGTGCGTTTCGGGTTTCGGAATTTCGGAATTTTCACGAAATTTCCCGATTCGTGTTTTCGGATGCGGCCTAATTTCCCGAAAATTTTTAGATCCGAAAATGGCAGATCCGAAAAGTTTTCCGAGCCGAAACGAAATATTTTCGGAATTTTCGAATGGACTTGAAATGTGTCAAATCGAAATTTATTGATTTGAAACGAGGAGAACAGACGTTCCGAAAAAATGAAAATTTCCGAAGTTACGAAAAGTCGATACAAAAAACGAGCAAAGTGACACGAAAATACGAAAAATGGTCGATATTCTGAAAAATATGTACACGAAAAACGAGTCGAGCCGAACCGAATCGAAAAGTTGAAAAATCGAACCGAATCGAACCGAAAAAAAAATCGGTGCACAAGCCTACCTGATAGTATTAATTGGTTTACTGGAATGGCCTGCTGAGGAAAGGGGGGCCCCGAAAGCTGGTTCAGTAAGGGGCACCATGACTTCTGATGGCAGCCCTGCTTAAATCAACGCCAAATGCCCCCCCCAACCTCCCTGGCAGCCCCTTCTGCACCCACGACCTTCGCATCAGATACTTCCAGCTCCCGTATAATTTTTTTTTTTTTTAAAAAAAAAAAAACAGAAGGAAAAAAAAGCACTTGTCAGAGATTGTAAACCAAGAAATGTGGGGTAGCTTAATTGCAAAGGTGATTCACACACCATAAAACCCATTATAAGAAAAAAAAATGAAATGATTGTCAACCCTGACATCCAGGTATGAAAAAAAAAAGGAAAAAAAAAACACAAAAGTTTTAATTAAACCTTGAAATGCATGAGACGTTATTCCCCACAGGTACCTTTTCCTCCTGGAAGCCGGCAGACGTGTTTTTCAGATGTAATTTCGCTTGAATAAATTCAGGGAATTATTTTATATTATTATTTTTTTTTTTTTTTTTTTTTTTATTTATTCTGGAATGTTCATTTTATAGGAACAGGCGCAAAGTAAAAACAGTCAATCAAAAAGCGCCGTCTGAACGCCGGTACGACCACCTGAGCTTCGGCGTGATGTGGTTGATGGAAGTGTTTTGACTGCCGGGTAAACGTGTACAAAGCGGGTCTCGCCGGGACGGTGAAAGCTGTTGATACAGCGATCGGCTGTAAAGGAAATAATGGCTGGTGACATTCTGAACGCGGCGCTCTTAAAATCATTCCGGCGATAGGTGTTAAAGTGAAGGCAACGTACAAACAGCTCGGCGTTGGCTTTTTTTCCCTTTAAAGCCAGTGAAGTCTCTATTTAGTGCATGGCGTAACGAGCGCGATATCCAGGCGGCCTCCCTGCCGCACTCTGATTTCTCGTCTTCGTTTTTAGAGTATCCCCTTTCAATGCGCCTGAACCGTGATTAAAGCAAACCGCTCTGTGCGGCGTCACGGTGCGCCCTGAGAAAATAAACACAATAAATAAAAATACCGGCAAGAAAGGCCTAAAACGGCAACTGAGTGGACCACTGTCTCCAAACTGAGAATATGGACTTTTGTGTCGCCCGGAGATCTCCATAACCCATAATACTGTGTGTTCCAAAACAAAAAGCAAAGTTTAATAGTATCTTCTAGATGTTCATCATAAATGGGAAGTTATTCCATGTATCTACTTCCCTTTCTATATCACTGTTACTGCTCCCACTGGGAGGCTATTCCATGTATCTACTACCCTTTCTATATCACTGTTACTGCTCCCACTGGGAGGCTATTCCATGTATCTACTACCCTTTCTATATCACTGTTACTGCTCCCACTGGGAGGCTATTCCATGTATCTACTACCTTTCTATATCACTGTTACTGCTCCCACTGGGAGGCAATTCCATGTATCTACTACCCTTTCTATATCACTGTTACTGCCCCCACTGGGAGGCTATTCCATGTATCTACTACCCTTTCTATATCACTGTTACTGCCCCACTGGGAGGATATTCCATGTATCTACTACCCTTTCTATATCACTGTTACTGCCCCCACTGGGAGGATATTCCATGTATCTACTACCCTTTCTATATCACTGTTACTGCCCCCACTGGGAGGAAATTCCATGTATCTACTACCCTTTCTATATCACTGTTACTGCCCCACTGGAGGATATTCCATGTTATTACCCTTTCTATATCACTGTTACTGCCCCCACTGGAGAGGCTATTCCATGTATCTACTACCCTTTCTATATCACTGTTACTGCCCCCACTGGGAGGCTATTCCATGTATCTACTACCTTTTCTGTATCACTGTTACTGCCCCACTGGGAGGATATTCCATGTATCTACTACCCTTTCTATATCACTGTTACTGCCCCCACTGGGAGGCTATTCCATGTATCTAAAACCCTTTCTATATCACTGTTACTGCTCCACTGGAGGATATTCCATGTATCTACTACCCTTTCTATATCACTGTTACTGCCCCCACTGGGAGGCTATTCCATGTATCTAAAATACCCTTTCTATTCACTGTTACTGCCCCACTGGGAGGCTATTCCATGTATCTACTACCCTTCTATATCACTGTTACTGCCCCACTGGGAGGCTATTCCATGTATCTACTACCCTTTCTATATCACTGTTACTGCCCCACTGGGAGGATATTCCATGTATCTACTACCCTTTTCTATATCACTGTTACTGCTCCCACTGGGAGGCTATTCCATGTATCTACTACCCTTTCTATATCGCTGTTACTGCTCCCACTGGGAGGCTATTCCATGTATCTACTACCCTTTCTATATCACTGTTACTGCCCCCACTGGGAGGCTATTCCATGTATCTACTACCTTTTCTGTATCACTGTTACTGCCCCACTGGGAGGCTATTCCATGTATCTACTACCTTTCTGTATCACTGTTACTGCCCCACTGGGAGGATATTCCATGTATACTACCCTTTCTATATCACTGTTACTGCCCCACTGGGAGGCTATTCCATGTATCTAAAACCCTTTCTATATCACTGTTACTGCTCCACTGGAGGATATTCCATGTATCTACTACCCTTTCTATATCACTGTTACTGCCCCCACTGGGAGGCTATTCCATGTATCTAAAACCCTTTCTATATCACTGTTACTGCTCCCTGGGGAGGCTATTCCATGTATCTACTACCTTTCTATATATGTTACTGCTCCCACTGGGAGGCTATTCCATGTATCTACTACCCTTTCTATATCACTGTTACTGCCCCACTGGGAGGATATTCCATGTATCTACTACCCTTTCTATATCACTGTTACTGCCCTGGGAGGAAATTCATGTATCTACTACCCTTTCTATATCACTGTTACTGCCCCACTGGGAGGATATTCCATGTATCTATTACCCTTTCTATATCACTGTTACTGCCCCCACTGGGAGGCTATTCCATGTATCTACTACCCTTTCTATATCACTGTTACTGCCCCCACTGGGAGGCTATTCCATGTATCTACTACCCTTTCTGTATCACTGTTACTGCCCCACTGGGAGGCTATTCCATGTATCTACTACCCTTTCTATATCACTGTTACTGCCCCCACTGGGAGGCTATTCCATGTATCTACTACCCTTTCTATATCACTGTTACTGCTCCCACTGGGAGGCTATACCATGTATCTACTACCCTTTCTATATCACTGTTACTGTCCCCCACTGGGAGGCTATTCCATGTATCTACTACCCTTTCTATATCACTGTTACTGCTCCCACTGGGAGGCTATTCCATGTATCTACTACCCTTTCTATATCACTGTTACTGCTCCCACTGGAGGCTATTCCATGTATCTACTACCCTTTCTATATCACTGTTACTGCTCCCACTGGGAGGCTATTCCATGTATCTACTACCTTTCTATATCACTGTTACTGCTCCCACTGGGAGGCTATTCCATGTATCTACTACCCTTTCTATATCACTGTTACTGCCCCACTGGGAGGTTATTCCATGTATCTACTACCCTTTCTATATACTGTTACTGCTCCCACTGGGAGGTTATTCCATGTATCTACTACCTTTCTATATCACTGTTACTGCCCCACTGGGAGGATATTCCATGTATCTACTACCTTTCTATATCACTGTTATGCCCCCACTGGGAGGTTATTTCATGTATCTACTACCCTTTCTATATCGCTGTTACTGCTCCCACTGGGAGGCTATTCCATGTATCTACTACCCTTTCTATATCGCTGTTACTGCTCCCACTGGGAGGATATTCATGTATCTACTACCCTTTCTATATCACTGTTACTGCCCCCATGGGAGGCTATTCCATGTATCTACTACCCTTTCTATATCACTGTTACTGCCCCCACTGGGAGGATATTCCATGTATCTACTACCCTTATATCACTGTTACTGCCCCCTGGGAGGATATTCCATGTATGTATACCCTTTCTATATCACTGTTACTGCCCCCACTGGGAGGAAATTCCATGTATCTACTACCCTTTCTATATCACTGTTTGCTCCACTGGAGGATATTCCATGTATCTATTACCCTTTCTATATCACTGTTACTGCCCCCACTGGGAGGCTATTCCAGTATCTACTACCCTTTCTATATCACTGTTACTGCTCCCACTGGGAGGCTATTCCATGTATCTACTACTTTCTATATCACTGTTACTGCCCCCACTGGGAGGCTTTCCATGTACAGTTGTTGTTCAAAATTATTCAACCCCCACTGAAATTGAGTGTTTTGGCCAGTTTGATATTGATTTTGATCATTCAGTCATCTTGCTTACAATTAAATCAAAGAGGCACGTGTAGGTCAGACAAATATAACATAACATTTATTAATGAAATAACCACAAATGTCTTTTCTGTGCTCACAATCATTATCAGTTTTATTCAACCCCCAAGTGACATTCAATCTTAGTACTTAGTACAAATCCTTTTACAGTTATAACAGCTTTTTAAACGTGAAGCATAGCTTGACACAAGTGTCTTGCAGCGATCTACGGGTATCTTCGCCCATCGTCATTGTCCTGTTGAAAGGTCCAACGTCCCCAAGCCTCAGGTTTGTGACAGACTGCATCACATTGTCATCCAATATCTCCTGGTACTGAAGAGAAATTCATGGTACCTTGCACACGCTGAAGCTTCCCTGTACCTGCAGAAGCAAAACAGCCACAAGCATGATTGACCCCCCGCCATGCTTCACAGTAGCAAGGTGTTCTTTTTCTTCATAGGCCTTGTTCTTCCTCTCAAACATAGCGTTGATCCATGGCCCAAACAGTTCTAATTTTGTTTCATAGTCCACAGAACACTATCCCAAAACTTCTGTGGTTTGTCCACATGATTTTGGCATACTGCAGTCGACTCTTCTTATTCTTTGGAGACAGCAAGGGGTGCACCTGGAGTTCTGGCATGGAGGCCTTCATTACACAGTGTGCGCCGTATTGTCTGAGCTGAAACTTCAGTACCACATCTGACAAATCTTTTCTCAGTTCCTCAGCAGTCACACGGGGACTTTTCTCCACTCTACGCTTCAGGTAGCGCACAGCAGTCGAAGTCAGCATTTCTTTCTGCCACGACCAGGTAGCGTTTCAACAGTGCCCTTGCCTTGATTTGCGAATGATGCTTCCTATGGTCTCTCTTGGTATGTTTAACATCTTTGCAATCTTCTATATATAGCCATTGCCCTTCCTGTGAAGAGTAATCACCTCTTCTCTTGTCTTCCTGGACCATTCTCTTGACTTCCCCATGTTTGTAACCACACCAGTAAATGTTAGAGGAGCTGAGTATCACAGTCATTTTAAAGCTGCCTAATTGGTGCTTATTATGCTTTATTGCTGCTCCGTGACATCCACAGGTGTTTTCATTACCTGATTGAAAACACTTGAATGAACCTCTGTTCTTCAGAGTGGTAGTCTTTAAGGGGTTGAATAATTGTGTCAATGAAGAATTCACAAAAGAAACCTTTACTACTGTATTACAAACAAATTGATGTCATTTTAGTTGCATATGGTTCTTTAAAAGTCCTTGTAGGATTTCATTCTGAATACAATACAATGTCACTAAATTCCTAAAACCCTTTACAGCATTGGGGGTTGAATAATTTTGAACACAACTGTATCTACTACCTTTCTATATCACTATTACTGCCCCACTGGGAGGCTATTCCATGTATCTACTACCTTTCTATATCACTGTTACTGCTCCACTGGGAGGCTATTCCATGTATCTACTACCCTTTCTATATCACTGTTACTGCCCCACTGGGAGGCTATTCCATGTATCTACTACCCTTCTATATATGTTACTGCCACTGGGAGGCTATTCCATGTATCTACTACCCTTTCTATATCACTGTTACTGCCCCACTGGGAGGATATTCCATGTATCTATTACCCTTTCTATAATCACTGTTACTGCCCCACTGGGAGGATATTCCATGTATCTACTACCCTTTCTATATTCACTGTTACTGCCCCACTGGGAGGATTCCATGTATCTACTACCTTTCTATATCACTGTTACTGCCCCACTGGAGGATATTCCATGTATCTATTACCTTTCTATATCACTGTTACTGCCCCACTGGGAGGCTATTCCATGTATCTACTACCCTTTCTATATCACTGTTACTGCCCCGCTGGGAGGCTATTCATTATCATACTACCCTTTTGTATCACTGTTACTGCCCCACTGGGAGGCTATTCCATGTATTACTCCCTTATCTATATCACTGTTACTGCCCCCATGGGAGCTATTCCATGTATCTACTACCCTTTTATATCACTGTTACTGCTCACTGGAGGTATTCCATGTATCTACTACCTTTCTATATCACTGTTATTGCCCCACTGGGAGGCTATTCCATGTATCTACTACCCTTTCTATATCACTGTTACTGCCCCCACTGGGAGGATATTCCATGTATCTACTACCCTTTCTATATCACTGTTACTGCCCCACTGGGAGGTTATTCCTGTTTACCTTTCTATATCATGTTATATGCCCAGTGGGAGGCTATTTGTATCTGCTACTTTCTATATCACTGTTACTGCCCCACTGGGAGGCTATTCCATGTATCTGCTACCCTTCTATATCACTGTTACTGCCACCATGGAGGCTATCATGTATCTGTACCCTTTCTATATCACTGTTACTGCCACCACTGGGAGGATATTCCATGTATCTACTACCTTTCTATATCGCTGTTACTGCTCCCACTGGGAGGCTATTCCATGTATCTACTACCCTTTCTATATAACTGTTACTGCTCCCACTGGGAGGCTATTCCATGTATCTACTAACCTTTCTATATCACTGTTACTGCCCCCACTGGGAGGATTCCATGTATCTACTACCTTTTTCTATATCACTGTTACTTATGCCCCCACTGGGAGGTTATTTCCATGTATCTACTACCCTTTCTATATCACTGTTACTGCCCCCACTGGGAGGCTATTCCATGTATCTACTACCCTTTCTATATCACTGTTACTGCCCCCACTGGGAGGCTATTCCATGTATCTGCTACCCTTTCTATATCACTGTTACTGCCACCACTGGGAGGCTATTCCATGTATCTGCTACCCTTTCTATATCACTGTTACTGCCACCACTGGGAGGATATTCCATGTATCTACTACCCTTTCTATATCACTGTTACTGCTCCCACTGGGAGGCTATTCCATGTATCTACTACCCTTTCTATATCACTGTTACTGCTCCCACTGGGAGGCTATTCCATGTATCTACTACCCTTTCTATATCACTGTTACTGCCCCCACTGGGAGGATCTTCCATGTATCTACTACCCTTTCTATATCACTGTTACTGCCCCCACTGGGAGGTTATTCCATGTATCTCCTACCCTTTCTATATCAGTGTTACTGCCCCCACTGGGAGGCTATTCCATGTATCTGCTACCCTTTCTATATCAGTGTTACTGCCCCCACTGGGAGGCTATTCCATGTATCTGCTACCCTTCTATATCACTGTTACTGCCACCACTGGGAGGCTTATTCCATGTATCTGCTACCCTTTCTATATCACTGTTACTGCCACCACTGGGAGGATATTCCATGTATCTACTACCTCTTTCTATATCACTGTTACTCCCCCACTGGGAGGCTATTCCATGTATCTACTACCTCTTTCTATATCACTGTTACTGCTTCCCACTGGGAGGCTATTCCATGTATCTACTACCCTTTTCTATATCACTGTTACTGCCCCCACTGGGAGGATATTCCATGTATCTACTACCCTTTTCTATATCACTGTTACTGCCCCCACTGGGAGGTTATTCCATGTATCTACTACCCTTTCTATATCACTGTTACTGCCCCCCACTGGGAGGCTATTCCATGTATCTACTACCCTTTCTATATCACTGTTACTGCTCCACTGGAGGTTATTCCATGTATCTACTACCCTTTCTATATCACTGCTACTGCCCCCACGGGAGGCTATTCCATGTATCTACTACCCTTTCTATATCACTGTTACTGCTCCCACTGGGGCTATTCCATGTATCTACTACCCTTTCTATATCACTGTTTGCTCCCACTGGGAGGATATTCCATGTATCTACTACCTTTCTATATCACTGTTACTGCTCCCACTGGGAGGTATTCCATGTATCTACTACCCTTTCTATATCACTGTTCTGGCTCCCACTGGGAGGCTATTCCATGTATCTACTACCTCTTTCTATATCACTGTTACTGCTCCCACTGGGAGGCTATTCCATGTATCTACTACCTTTCTATATCACTGTTACTGCCCCCCACTGGGAGGCTATTCCATGTATCTACTACCCTTTCTATATCACTGTTACTGCTCCCACTGGGAGGCTATTCCATGTATCTACTACCCTTTCTATATCACTGTTACTTCCCCCACTGGGAGGCTATTCCATGTATCTACTACCCTTTCTATATCACTGTTACTGCCCCCACTGGGAGGTTATTCCATGTATCTACTACCCTTTCTATATCATAACTCAATGGGGTTATAATAAATGCATATGGGCATTATAAATGAAGCATGGGTGCGGTTTTATAATGAATTAGGTTGGTAGGTGGCCTCTCCCAGGTCCGCTCCTGCAAGGTGGACAATTCTACAAGAAAAGAGCATTTTTAAAAATTCACTGTTTGAACAAATATTTGTTTTTGCCATAATTTAGTAAATTTGTCCCCCCCCCCCTCCATGTCACATTTCGGTACTGAAAAGAAGGTTAAGCCCCTGTGAACGTGGCGAGTGGAACCTGCGCGGTCCTGCCATTTTTATGAATGGTGGCCTTGAAGACGCATTATCCGGCAGGGAGACGAGTTTCTCTTTATAATTGTCTGGGAAGTCAGGAGGCTGTAATAGAGAGTCAGCGAGTCAGTATATTACACTGTCCAGACGCAGCGCGCCGTATAGTCATCACAATAATTGATTTTAGTCACTTGTTGCGCTCACAATGCTCAGGCCTGAACACTGCACTCCGCACTTTATTATACATTATGCTCCGCACAGTCATCTGTCACAACATTTACGCTTTATATTGTGTCTCTCTGCTAGAAAAGAGAGTGTGGCTCAGGGCCCCGTACACTGAAACTGGGGGGGGGCCCGACCACCGAGAGAGGGTGGGAGAAAGACAGAGAGAGAGACTCAACCACTGAGACAGAGAGAGAGACTCAACCACTGAGACAGAGAGAGAGACTCAACCACTGAGAGAGACTCAACCACTGAGACAGAGAGAGAGACTCAACCACTGAGACAGGGAGAGAGACTCAACCACTGAGACAGAGAGAGAGAGACTCAACCACTGAGAGAGACTCAACCACTGAGACAGAAGAGAGAGAGAGAGAGAGACTCAACCACTGAGACAGAGAGAGAGACTCAACCACTGAGACAGAGAGAGAGACTCAACCACTGAGAGAGACTCAACCACTGAGACAGAGAGAGAGACTCAACCACTGAGACAGAGAGAGGGTGGGAGAAGAGACACGGAGAGAGAAGAGACTAACTCAACTGACACAGAGAGAAAGAGACTCAACCACTGAGACAGAGAGAGAGACTCAACCACTGAGACAGAGAGAGGGTGGGAGAAAGACACGGAGAGAGAGAGACTCAACCACTGACACAGAGAGAAAGAGACTCAACCACTGAGACAGAGAGAGAGACTCAACCACTGAGACAGAGAGAGAGAGACTCAACCACTGAGAGAGACTCAACCACTGAGACAGGGAGAGAGAGACTCAACCACTGAGACAGAGAGAGAGACTCAACCACTGAGACAGAGAGAGAGAGACTCAACCACTGAGAGAGACTCAACCACTGAGACAGGGAGAGGGTGGGAGAAAGACAGAGAGAGAGAGAGACTCAACCACTGAGACAGAGAGAGGGTGGTAGAAAGACAGAGAGAGAGAGAGAGACTCAACCACTGAGACAGAGAGAGAGACTCAACCATTGAGACAGAGAGAGAGACTCAACCACTGAGACAGAGAGAGGGTGGGAGAAAGACACAGAGAGAGAGAGAGAAAGAGACTCAACCACTGAGACAGAGAGAGAGACTCAACCACTGAGACAGAGAGAGAGAGACTCAACCACTGAGAGAGACTCAACCACTGAGACAGAGAGAGAGAGACTCAACCACTGAGACAGAGAGAGAGAGACTCAACCACTGAGAGAGACTCAACCACTGAGACAGAGACAGAGACTCAACCACTGAGACAGAGAGAGAGACTCAACCACTGAGAGAGACTCAACCACTGAGACAGAGAGAGAGACTCAACCACTGAGACAGAGAGAGGGTGGGAGAAAGACACGGAGAGAGAGAGACTCAACCACTGACACAGAGAGAAAGAGACTCAACCACTGAGACAGAGAGAGAGACTCAACCACTGAGACAGAGAGAGGGTGGGAGAAAGACACGGAGAGAGAGAGACTCAACCACTGACACAGAGAGAAAGAGACTCAACCACTGAGACAGAGAGAGAGAGACTCAACCACTGAGAGAGACTCAACCACTGAGACAGGGAGAGAGAGACTCAACCACTGAGACAGAGAGAGAGACTCAACCACTGAGAGAGACTCAACCACTGAGACAGAGAGAGAGAGAGAGAGACTCAACCACTGAGAGAGACTCAACCACTGAGACAGGGAGAGGGTAGGAGAAAGACAGAGAGAGAGAGAGACTCAACCACTGAGACAGAGAGAGGGTGGTAGAAAGACAGAGAGAGAGAGAGAGACTCAACCACTGAGACAGAGAGAGAGACTCAACCATTGAGACAGAGAGAGAGACTCAACCACTGAGACAGAGAGAGGGTGGGAGAAAGACACGGAGAGAGAGAGAGAGAGAGAGACTCAACCACTGAGACAGAGAGAGAGACTGAACCACTGAGACAGAGAGAGAGAGACTCAACCACTGAGACGGAGAGAGAGACTCAACCACTGAGACAGAGAGAGAGAGACTCAACCACTGAGAGAGACTCAACCACTGAGACAGAGAGAGAGAGACTCAACCACTGAGAGAGACTCAACCACTGAGACAGAGAGAGAGACTCAACCACTGAGACAGAGAGAGAGACTCAACCACTAAGAGAGACTCAACCACTAAGAGAGACTCAACCACTGAGACAGAGAGAGAGACTCAACCACTGAGACAGAGAGAGGGTGGGAGAAAGACATGGAGAGAGAGAGACTCAACCACTGACACAGAGAGAAAGAGACTCAACCACTGAGACAGAGAGAGAGACTCAACCACTGAGACAGAGAGAGGGTGGGAGAAAGACACGGAGAGAGAGAGACTCAACCACTGACACAGAGAGAAAGAGACTCAACCACTGAGACAGAGAGAGAGACTCAACCACTGAGACAGAGAGAGAGAGACTCAACCACTGAGAGAGACTCAACCACTGAGACAGGGAGAGAGAGACTCAACCACTGAGACAGAGAGAGAGACTCAACCACTGAGACAGAGAGAGAGAGACTCAACCACTGAGAGAGACTCAACCACTGAGACAGAGAGAGAGAGAGACTCAACCACTGAGACAGGGAGAGGGTGGGAGAAAGACAGAGAGAGAGAGAGACTCAACCACTGAGACAGAGAGAGGGTGGTAGAAAGACAGAGAGAGAGAGAGACTCAACCACTGAGACAGAGAGAGAGACTCAACCATTAAGACAGAGAGAGAGACTCAACCACTGAGACAGAGAGAGGGTGGGATAAAGACACGGAGAGAGAGAGACTCAACCACTGAGACAGAGAGAGAGACTCAACCACTGAGACAGAGAGAGGGTGGGAGAAAGACAGAGAGAGAGAGAGACTCAACCACTGAGACAGAGAGAAAGACTCAACCACTGAGACAGATAGAGAGAGACTCAACCACTGAGACAGAGAGAGGGTGGGAGAAAGACACGGAGAGAGCGAGAGACTCAACCACTGAGACAGAGAGAGAGACTCAACCACTGAGACAGAGAGAGAGAGACTCAACCACTGAGACAGATAGAGAGAGACTCAACCACTGAGACAGAGAGCTTTATGGCAGTGAAGTATGGGGCCCCATCACCTACCCTGACCAACCCAAATGGGACACCAGCCCAACAGAAATATTCCATCTGAAATTCTGCAAGCACCTCCTCCAAGTCCATCGGAGCACCTCTAACAATGCTTGCCGGGCCGAGCTGGGCAGACGCCCCTTACTTCTTGCAATAGAAGAGGGCGCTATCATACTGGGGCCACCTAAACATCAGCAGCCTCAACTCATACCACCATAAAGCCCTACTGGCCAACAAGGACCACCCCAAACCATGTGGGTTGCAGCAACTCATATCCACCCTGATCATCCAAAGCCCCCATGAAGGCAACCTGACAAAATATCAAATAAAGGCCCTAATTAACGATTCCAGGGAAAACTATATCAGAGAATGGAGACATGATATAGCAAACTCTCAGAAACTCACCATTTACCAATCCTTACAGAGGGAATACAAACTGGCCCCATACCTGGAGGTACTACAAGACCCCAAGGACAGACAGATCCTGAGCCGGTACAGACTGAGCGCCCATAGTCTGGAAATCCAATCAGGGCGGCATAGACAGACCTACAAGCCCAGGGAGAATAGACTGTGCCAGCATTGTGACCAGGGGGCCCTGGAAGATGAGGTCCACTTCCTCCTACAGTGCCCCAAGTACTCAGCACTGAGGGACATTCACTTCCAGAGACTCTCCGCTCTCATCCCGGACTTCACCTCTATAGAAGAGACCAGGAAACTCCACATCATACTGGGAGAAGAGGAGCCGGCGGTGAAAATATCTGCCCAATACGTCGCAGAATGTCACAGACTGAGAGGAACATGAGAGATCCTGGACTTATAAATCCCCAATACGGACTCGCCCCCTATTCCCCTTCACATTATCCCTTACCCCGATAATGTCCATGGACTTACCCATTCCCCCCCATATATGTCCCAGTACCCCCACCCCATATAACCTCCCCATATGCTTTGGCAATGCTAAAATGTATTTGGTCCTGTCAATAAAGCTTATTTGAATTGAATTGAATTGAATTGAGTGATGATGTAAGAGAGAAAGAATATCATAGAGAGGATGTAAGAGAGAAAGAGTATCATAGAGAGGATGTAAGAGAGAAAGAGTATCATAGAGTGAGGATGTAAGAGAGAAAGAAAGTGAAGAGGGATGCCTCGTGCTGATGCGTTGAGGTATTGACTCCACAAGATGTCTGTCCTGTGGTATCTGGCACCAAGACATTAGCAGCAGATCCTTAATGTTCTGCACGTTGTGAGGTTCTGCACGCTCCATGGATGGGTTTTGTTGTTCCAGCACATCCCACAGATGGTCAATTGGATTGAGATCTGGGGAATCTGGAAACTGAGTGAAAACCTTGAAACCTTTGTCACGTTCTTCAAATCATTCCTGAACAGTTTTTGCATTATGTCATCAGTGAACACCATTTGAAGTGGTTTATATGGTCTGCAGCAATCTCTAGGTAGGTGTTGCATGTCGCGTGTGTGCTGACACCTTTCTATCATGACCAGCACTAGGTTTATCAGCAATTTGAGCTACAGTAGCTCTTCTGTGTGATCGGACCAGACGGAGTCACCTCACGTGAATCGATGAGCCTCAGGAGCCCATGACCCTAGCGCCGTTTCACTGGTTGACCTTCCTTGCACCACGTTTGGTAGGTACTAACCACAGCATCCCAGGAACACCCCACAAGACTTGTCTTTTTGGACATGCCCTGACCCAGTCGCCTGGCCTTCACTATTTGCCCCTTGACACAGTCACTTGGCTCTTTTTGCCCATTTTTCCTGCTTCCAACACATGAAATCCAAGAACTGAATTTTCCACCAGCTATTCTTCAAGCTTCCACCAGTGATGGACTGGACCCTTGTGTATAAGCCGATGTTGCTCCATTCATGGTGTTTCTTCCTGAAGCTCCTGATACATACAGCACAAGGTTCTTTCCGTCACCACTTCGAACCCCAAAACGCACTGACCAATCTAATAAGGGTAAAATATGATCCCAGCCTTTTTTTCTCTCTCCCATCTTCCTCCACCATGTCCACTGGTCCCTCCAGCACACATTATTTTTTTCTATTATAATTATTAAAATTGTATTATTTTTGAATACAACTCCCATTCCCCTCCCCCGCCCCGTATTAAGAGTTTGGGTGGATATTTTCCTCTTCCTCTTTAATAAATTTCGTTAGTAATAACCTGTCTAACGCGATAACCTTCCAGCTTGTGGCTTTTTGTCACAATGCATTGTGTTTCACATTCACACCGTGAACGGCAGTAATGATCATGTGGCCATGCGAGGAGATTGGTTTTGGCAGCCCCCCGTTACATGACAGGTATGTAATACACTTGCCTTGCGGCCCTACAGACCAGGTTTCAGCTGCAGCAAAATTCACTCAGATCTCATAACTGTATCGAGTGTCAAGTGCTGTAAAAATCAGTCTGCATTTTTATCCGAAATATGATTTGGCTAACCTTTCGTAGAAAAACACTGACCGCTTCGTCAAACCGGAATATTCAGTCCTGAGCGGCACGGGTGGGATGGAAGAGTTTTCAGTTCTTCGGTTCTTCTGTCTTTATGTCTTCGAGGTGGTGTAGGGTTACGGTGTCGATTTTATCCATTGCTCAACGATTGAAATATAACAAGAAAAAAAGTATCAAGACAGCAAAAAAAAAAAAGTAAATTACAGTGGGTGACACCACAATTCAGAGATGACTATGAATCCACGGTTGCTGTTGCTTTCAGTGGCAAGAGTGGACATCTCCACTGGGTAAAGGTGACCATCATTGCATTCGTCTTCCAGCAATCCATCCTCTCCAGAACATAACATTAGGAATGGGATCCAGAATATTGACGATGCAATATAGAGCAATGCTGTGATCGGATGTGCTCAACATAAGAGGAGGTATGTTTCCTGAACCTTTCATTAGTTTCCATTCATTTCTCCAAGATCTACAATGGAAACATTGGGTTGAGCTCTATGTGAATCACCCTGTATTACAAGCTGTCAGAGGGGTCACCTTGCTCCAACCAGGTGAACTTTGTTCCTTTGGATTCCAGAATTAGATTTGCCCAATGAATGTGTGACAGACAGCCAATTCAGTTTGCTCCTGTAGGTCACATACTCTCTGAAACAACCCATCATTTTTGGTCCTTTGAGCTAAGATGTGAGGTCTCTCTTCTCGTTTTCCAGGATAATGAGCAAAACGACGGTGTATGAGATTGATGAGAAAAAGCAATAGCATTAGTGGTCTTCCCTAAAGTGGGTGCCATTATGGAGGAGACATATCATATGCAAATCAGTCTGCTATCACCCAGAAAAGGTGGCCAGAGCCTGAAATGCCAAGGCAAACCTCCTCTGCATCAGATGAATGGAAACCCCCGATTAGGCGTCATCAGGAAGGCATAACAGATACCCCTCCAGGCACCTTGAGCGAGGAATCAACATCGGGATTACCCTGTACAGTAATATTGAGCAAAACAAGGGTTTATGAGATTGCTGAGAACTGGCAACAGCATAAGTGTCCTGCCCTATGGTGAGTCCCCGCTCAGGTCTCACACTTCAGCTCAATGGTGCCATTACAGAGAAGGCTATACCATATGCAAATGAGTCTGTTAGAGGAGCCACAGTTGAGATGCCAAGCCAGCTACTCTGCAATCCCTGTGGATCGTTTCAGCCTTGTTAGGCCTCATCAGATATATTCAAGTGTATTCAAGGATGCCTATGGCCAGTCTGCCATAAAGAGAGAGAGAATGGGTGATAAATACAGGAATCTCTTAAAGGGTCAGACTGAGCATGTGCAAAGTGCCTTCAGAAAGGGCAGAATTAATAAACTGTCCATCTTGACATGCTCATTTGCGTTGTTTAAGGCTAGGGTCAGACGAACGCATTTTTCACGTGCGTTTAGCCGCACGAAATCACGGCCGTGCTAGCAGCAAATGACGTCCAATGCCGGGGAACATACGACGAACGGCCGCACGAACGTTCGTCCGTGCAACGCAAGTGGCCAACGAACGCATTTTTTCGAGAACGTCAAACCGCTACTACTGACGTACAGAGTGCGCTGCGGCCGCATAGCGGCGTGTTTGCGTTATTGGGAGACGTCAGACGCTGCACACGTCCGGCCAACATAACGTCCAGACGCAAAAGGGTTTTATTGATGATCCGTACAAAATCACGGACGAATATGCGCATCGTATTCCCCGCTATCGCATATTCCGTGAAACAATACGTCCATTCGTTCAAACGCACTTTTTCACGGACAACGTGAAAAATGCGTTCGTCTGACCCTAGCCTAAATCCATCTGTACTTTTTTATCACATTTATATGATCGAGCAAGACTTTCTTTTGTCACACATGGGTCCTTGGTACACACTCCCCAAATGCAGCAAAGGATTTTGGTAATTCATGCTTCCTCAGTGGGTTAGGGGTCACTTCCTTAATTCTATATATATTTATATATATATAAAAAACAAACCACAGGGTGGGTTGCACTCAACCTAAACTTGGAACACAAGCGGGTGCATCTAGGACCTGTCAACGATGGGGTACATTGGTGACTGTGACAGCTTACGCAAACTATGATCATACTTTGTTAACTGAATTCCCATTATTTTACCTCAGTCAGGTTTTTTGAATTTTTTGAATTTTTTAAATGTGTTTTTTTCTTGCAGAAAATGGTGGATGAAGGTGGTCATTGGTATGGAGTGCTCTTTTTTGGTGTTTTGTATTTTTATATATATATATATATATATATATATTTGTGGTCGGGGTCAAAAGCCATAACGTAAATGGTACCTTTGATAATATAGGTAGCAGGTACCACGGATAAGGCTGGTACACCCCTACACATGCACACAACTTCAGGGGTCCACCATAATATATGTACGTGTGGGGGCGTAGCCGGATATTAAGCTAATGATATATTATAGTCATATTATCCTTGTTTTTTTATGCTGTGGTCCAGGGCTAATTTTCACGCTATCACACATGTCTGTTTCTGAGTGTGGTCAGACGCGAGGTGTCTCGATGCAGACAGGTGAGCACTGGACCATGTCTGCAGATCATGGAACTCATTTGGTTCTCCATAAAACAGTGAATGGTCTAACCCCAAAACCACAGACGATGAGTTTGTCTTAATGTACTTCTATCTGCCGAGCGCTCCTGGCCTTTCCACACTCGCTCTCGCTCGCTGTCAACGTTTCCTCGTCAGTGTGGTGCACGGCGCCAATTAACGTCTGGCAAACATGCCATGTGCAGCCATAATGTTTTAATAATTTTACTTCCCGATAGCTTTGGGCGTCGAAATAAGAAACAATAGAGTTTGAACCAATGTTCTCCAAGAGGGAATGTTACATTTTCATCTCACTGTTAGTGTCAGGCTCGTGCCATGATGGAGCCATGGCAGGGCCTTAATATCAAATAATATCCCAAGCGCTGGGGGAGAGCAGATGAAACAGACACAGGAACTTATGCTGGTAAATAAGTGTATATTCAGAACACACAGCAACAAGTCTGATACAGAAATAACAGAGCACTGGATACAACAGGAAAAGTCACTCTGTGTGCAGGTAGTGTCTATGTACCAGGGATTGTGGGCTATATAGTCCACTGCAGACAGGATCCTCTGCGTGGAAACCAGGAGCTCTTGGCACAGGTACCTTGGTAGCAGGAAGGTGGAATAAAGCAGAACACAGGTAGCCACAGGTGCAGTCTCTTGATAGTGGGCTATGCAGTTACCATTGCAGAAAGGATCCACTGAGCTGGAAACAGGAGCTCTTTGCAAAGGTACAATGTGCAATGCTGGCAGAAAAGCTCACGCAAAGGATGGTGGGTAAAACTGACAAACAATGGTGAGGGAGCTCTCAGAACCTCACATGGGCAGGGAATCAAGGAAAATGACAGAGCATAGAAGGAAGGGTGTGTCCAGGTTATATGCACACCCACTCAGGAGCTGGCACAGGGATTAACCCCCGAGTGAATGGAGACAGGAGCAACAGCAATATCGTGTATACAGGCAGGCTCCTGGAGCTGGCATGACTGTTAGTGATCTTCTTCCTCTGCCTACAGCAACTATTATTTAGGCTGAATAATGGGCTGATGTGACATCAGTTTTACTGTTTTCAACCCAAAAATTGGCAAAATGTAGGAAGCATTGGCCAGGAGGACAACTATTTCCACTGACCCTTAGATTGTCCTTCTGTATTTAAAAGGAGTGGGCCCAAAACTAGCCTGAGTGTTGACTTTTTGAGTTTCATGTTGTGCCATGGCAGACAAGTGACTCTCATGGCCTGTCATCAGTGAAAGAAGGTCAATTAAATTCTTACCCATCGACACCAGGATCGACCCCTGCTGTCGCCCTCCGACGTGAGGCATGTCGTGCAGCTGATCATCGGCATGCCTGCCATGTGGTCTATGTGATTGACTGTCAAATCGACCACATGGTATTGTGACATGGTGAATGCTCACGTCTAACGGACGCAGTGCACCCTCTTTCATAAATGGGTTGAAAGGTAAATCATGAAGTTCTCTTTTTACGGCAAATGCCAAAACGTCCATTTGCTGCTATAAGGTCTTAGTTTATTTCTCCAACTGAAAATTGTTAAATGTCGTTCCCACCCCCAAGATATCGTTATTATTATATGCAAATATCGCCAAAAAAAACCAACAATCCAAAACACCTCTGGTTCCAAGAATTTCCGACAAGGGTCAATATATTAAGTTTCCTTTAAATTAATGTAAATAAAATATATTATTATTAAATTAAATATAAATTATTTTTTTATTTAAAATAAATTAAATTAAACAATATTAATATTATTTTTATTATTTACATATTAAATATATTTTATGAATATTAATAAATTATATATTATGTAAATGGTATTTTTTTTTATAATTTTATTCTTAAAAAGTAAGCGGATATTTTTTCTTTTAACCGCGTTCCAGGTTCTGCGCAATCCTTATGATCCGAGACGTGCCTGGGAATCGGGACAGGGCTGCAATAAAGAAGGCATTGCCAGATACGCCCATCGCGTAGCACGAAGGGCTACGTCTTATTATTCTTTTAAATTAACGAGCTGGGAAATGGCTTTGATTGCCGTAAGAGCTGAGAGGGGCCCTTATAACATAACCTTTAATCTGCCATAATCTGTCCGAATCCAGGTACACGCGGCATTCCCTGCATTGTCTTTGCATTTTATCGCCGTACAAAATGTTAATCTGTGCGGTTTAGCAACCTTTTACTCTGCAATCCACTCTGAATTTTTACTGATTGCCCTATTCATATCCAAATAAGCCGTAATCATATACTTAATTATAGCCTGCATTGTCTTAACTAGAGCAGACATCAGGCTAACTTGTCTTTAATTAGACGCTTTCAATAATGCACATTTTATGTTCTCGACTCGCTCTTTATTATATTTTTAATATTGCACTTGATATTCAAGCAAATAATCTCTGTTACCCTGTTTTATTATGGGACGGGGTTAACAGCGCTTGCAACGAGGGCTCTGCAAATTCAATTTAAGGAAAGAAAATGCGCTTCTTTTCTAATGACACCAGGAGGGATTAGAATAAACCTGATTTTTAATATTTTAACAAAAAAAAAAAGCTAAAAGAACTTTGAAAAATAAACCATAATTGAAGTACAAGCCAACACAATAAATTACGCAGGGTTCTCTGAAACTCAAGAGGTTTGATGATATGAAGGAATGTTGTTGTTATTTTTAAATATAGCAATAAAAAATAATAATAAATAACTAATTTAAATAATTGTAAATATTATAAAAATAATTAAAACATGATATTGTTCATTATATTCCACTACAATAAATTTTACATAATCTCTGAAATGCAAGGGGTCTGCTAATATGGCGAAAGTTTTTTTTCATGATATTTTATACTAATAAAAAAATAATAACAGAAATAATTTAAAAAATTCATAAAAACTAATAATAAAATTATATTTTTCGGTATATTGCAGTGCAATAATTATCACAGAATTTACTTAGACTCAAGGGGTTTGCTAATATGAAGGAAATATTTTAAAAATATTTAATAATAACAATATTTTAATAATAAAAAATTAATAATGAATGATATTTTACAGTAAAATCCATTAAAATAAATGTCCCAATATACTCTAAAATGTAGGGGTCTGCTAATATGAAGGAAACTTTTTAAGAGATTTTATAACACTAAAAACAATAATATATATATATATTTTCAAATGATGTATAAAAATTCAAATACCTAATATTTTACTGTTTTTTAAAGTCCATTAAATTTTACAAGATAATCTGAAATGCAAGGGCTCTGCCAATATGAATGAATGATTTTTAAGAGATTTTATAACAATTAAATATAATTATAAAAAATACTTTTTTTAACATTAATAAAAACAATAAATATACATAATAGTTTACAGTATATTTCATTATTATAAAATTTACAGAATACACTGAAATGCAGGGAAGGCAACTAGTAATGAAAACACACTTAAAAATTATTTAAAGTTGTAAAGATATTTTAAAATAATTAAAAATTCATAATTTAAAAAGTCAATAAAAAAAAAAATTACTCAATACTTACAGGGTTATTCAAAGAGAATCGAAAATCCACAGCACGTTCGGTGACTTTTCGTTCTCTTCAATTCGGTTCGATTTGGCGATCCGATTTCGGCAACCCTGCGGTGTATTCAGCAAACACCACAGGGTCCCTGAATTGCAGGGAAAAGTCACCGCAAACCCGACGAAAACGCACCGCAAATCAAGGACGAACACGCACCGAAACCTGCAAAAACATTTGGATTAACCCTTCCGAAAGCGGCGGAAAAACTCGAGCAGGAGCCGATCGCACGCAGCGCAGCCGCCGGAAAAACCCGACACCGCAGACAAATGCAGTGAATAAATTAGAAAAACAGTACGATTGAATGTGTGAAAAGTGAAACGCTGTTTGCAAAGAAACTACTGAGCGAAAATGTCAGAAATTTACATATAAAATCCAATGAATGATAATAAAAAGGGCTGTTACAGAAAATAGAAGTACAGTTTAAAAAAATTAATTAAAAAAATCCCAAAAAATGCTTAAAATATCCTAAAAAATCTATAAATAAAGAGACTCTTTACTGCAGAATATTATAATAAACGGTTTATTAGATATTGAATTAAAACGGGAATATTTTTAACATTGAAGCCTATGGGATTTGCCTGAATAAACCTGCCGAATTAAACCACTGAATTGCAGGGCATTTCGGGAACCTTTCACTGCTGGATTTTGTTCTCTAAATAGCCGAAGCATTGCTTCTCTATGAGGATTTCACTGCCCTCGAACAGGCACCGAACAGGCACCGTATGTTCAGCCAATTCACCAGGATTTGGCGGATTGCCTGCTCTCTGGATAGCCGAATGGCCAAGAAAGGCAACCGAACGCTGATTCCCTTTCGGCAGCCATTCGGATCTCTTTGAATAACCCTGTTAGTAATAATTAATATATTCCATTTCAATTATTTTTACAAGATACTCTAAAATCTTAGGGATCTGCTAATACAAAGGAACATGCTTTTAAGAGATACAATTGATAAAATGATTTTTTTAACCCCTTCACTACCAAGTGCTTTTTGTTGTAAAAAATATTATAATAACATTTGTTTGAAACATGGGATGTGTCGTTAACACTTAAATGTAAGGCAAAATAGAAATTTAGCACAGAGATACTTATTCTGAGATAGTTAAATTATTTAAAAAAAAATTTGTTCATTAATAATTCTTCATGTATTGGTTTATCCTGTACAGAAATATTACTGGGATGAAAGGTTCTAAACTCTAGATGTTGTCCCGTATCTGGTACAGTGTCACACGGGGTCTGCATTATCAGCATACAGGCAGAGTAAATTTGCTGCAGGCAGATAATAAAATGGTGAGATCTCCTGCTTATGGGGATTTGTAGTGATCAGAATGAGATTATTAGCAATGAAATATGTGCCGCATAATGCCTGCATATGGGAACTAAAGCAACACCTTGTATCTGTATGTGCCGCATAATGCCTGTGTATGACAATTACAGCAACACCTTGTATCTGTATGTGCCGCATAATGCCTGTGTATGACAATTACAGCAACACCTTGTATCTGTATGTGCCGCATAATGCCTGTGTATGACAATTACAGCAACACCTTGTATCTGTATGTGCCGCATAATGTCTGTGTATGGCAATTACAGCAACACTTTGTATCTGTATGTGCCGCATAATGTCTGTGTATGGCAATTACAGCAACACTTTGTATCTGTATGTGCCGCATAATGCCTGTGTATGGTAATTACAGCAACACCTTGTATCTGTATGTGCTGCATAATGCCTGTGTATGGCAATTACAGCAACACCTTGTAACTGTATGTGCTGCATAATGCCTGTGTATGGCAATTACAGCAACACCTTGTATCTGTATGTGCTGCATAATGTCTGTGTATGGCAATTACAGCAACACCTTGTATCTGTATGTGCCGCATAATGCCTGTGTATGGCAATTACAGCAACACCTTGTATCTGTATGTGCTGCATAATGCCTGTGTATGGCAATTACAGCAACACCTTGTATCTGTATGTGCCGCATAATGCCTGTGTATGGCAATTACAGCAACACCTTGTATCTGTATGTGCTGCATAATGTCTGTGTATGGCAATTACAGCAACACCTTGTATCTGTATGTGCCGCATAATGCCTGTGTATTAGACATGTGCATTCGTTTTAGTACTAAAACGATTTAGTCAGAATTTTGGGATAATTTAGTTTCCGTATGACTCAAGAGATACAAAACTGCTCAGTACAAAAAACGAAAGAAACTAAAATAAAATGCACTACATTTTAGTTTCAGTCCTTTTTGTGATATTACATTGATGAGTGAAGGAGACCAGCAATGAAGAGCGCAACATCGCAACATCCAAAGTTCTGCACCCTCCACATGCCAATGCAGTAGGATGTTCTATACAGAGAGGGGCATTAATTAATGCAGGAGGATGTTCTATACATTATACAGAGAGGGGTATTAATGCAGGAGGTTGTTATATACATTATACAGAGAAAGGTATAAATTGAGGAGGATGTTCTATACAGAGAGGGACATTAATTAATTCAGGCGGATGTTCTATATATTATACTGAGAGGGGTATTAATTAATGCAGGAGGATGTTCTAAACAATATACAGAGAGGATCTTTTTTTTACCCCTTTAAATCCAGTGACTGTGAGCGCTGAGATCGGCTGCTTGTTACATTATCTCTCAGTACAATGTATCAGGCTCAGTTGTTACAGTAACTGACTGTAACAGCGCTCGGTTTCAGTAAAACAAGGAAATAATATTGTTCTAACCTCTTATATATAAAAATATTATTTACTAGTTTTACTGAAACTCTGAGCGCTGTGATGAGCAGCAGTCAGTTACTGTAACAGCTTTGCCTGACACGGGGCAGTATTACAATGTTGGTGCTAACTTAACCAGAGCTGTTGTAAACTGAAAACTTCCATAGGCCATAATGGCTCTGGGACGTTTACAACAGATCTGGTTATGTTAGCACCAAGTATGTAATATGGCCCACATTGTGCTGAGAGTGAGAGATACTGTAACGAGCAGCGATCTCAGCCCTCTGAGGAGCCACTACAATAGTAATTGTATCCACTGGTTTTCGGATGAATGAAATTAGTTTTCATACTAAAGAACTGAAAACAAATTTCTTTAGTAACTAAATAAATTGCATTTTAGGACTAATCCATTAGTTCAAAACAAAATTTTGTGATGTGCACATGTCTACTGTGTATGGCAATTACAGCAACACCTTGTGTCTGTATGTGCCGCATAATGCCTGTGTATGGCAATTACAGCAACACCTTGTATCTGTATGTGCCACATAATGCCTGTGTATGGCAATTACAGCAACACCTTGTATCTGTACTGTGCTGCATAATGCCTGTGTATGGCAATTACAGTAACACCTTTTACCTGTATGTGCCGCATAATGCCCGTGTATGACAATTACAGCAACACCTTGTACCTGTATGTGCCGCATAATGCCCGTGTATGGCAATTACAGCAACACCTTGTATCTGTATGTGCTGCATAATGTCTGTGTATGGCAATTACAGCAACACCTTGTATCTGTATGTGCCGCATAATGCCTGTGTATGGCAATTACAGCAACACCTTGTATCTGTATGTGCTGCATAATGTCTGTGTATGGCAATTACAGCAACACCTTGTATCTGTATGTGCCGCATAATGCCTGTGTATGGCAATTACAGTAACACCTTTTACCTGTATGTGCTGCATAATGCCTGTGTATGGCAATTACAGCAACACCTTGTATCTGTATGTGCCGCATAACGCCCGTGTATGACAATTACAGCAACACCTTGTATCTGTATGTGCCACATAATGCCTGTGTGTGGCAATTACAGCAACACCTTGTATCTGTATGTGCCGCATAATGCCTGTGTATGGCAATTACAGCAACACCTTGTATCTGTATGTGCCGCATAATGCCTGTGTATGGCAATTACAGTAACACCTTTTACCTGTATGTGCTGCATAATGCCTGTGTATGGCAATTATAGCAACACTTTGTATCTGTACTGTACAGGCATTTACATTCACCCCCTGAATCTTATCCCTATACAGCAGCGACTAACCCCACAGCTCTCCCTGTATTTTTTTAAATCTGTGGCTGCTGGAATTATGCAGTAAAGTTTGTAGAGCTTTTTGTTACACATCATGCATTTTGCACGCATTATGCATTTCTGCACATGAAAGGGTTAAGTCAAAACTTTTTAATTTATCATAAAATGGTCATCTTTTATCACTCAGTCACGTTAAGACTATTGCTATATCAAAGTATCCAGATATCAGTGCTTTTCATCATGCGGGATTTTTCCTGTAGGCAGCTGGAGTAAAATATTCAAAATAAAAATACAACTGTTAATTGGTTAAAAAACAAAACACCCAACAGTCAGGGAGTAAGAATCAGTGCATTAAATCCGCTGGTGCTACAGTATGGTATTTTTCTGAAATACAATTGTATCCAGATACACACTGTTTGATGCCGTTTCACGGAATGTTATATTGTATTCGGGTCATGTTAGTGTTAAAGGATATATAATATACTGTATTGATATTTGTAAATATGCAATAATATATTGATACACAGTCATAAAGTATTATTAATAATATGTGTTTCTGCTCGGCTGGACACGTCCTGCTCTGGACAAGTGGACTATGTGACAACGGCGAAGCTCCGAAGACAGCGCCGAGGCCAACACTTGCTCAGTTTACACGCGTGGTGGCCTTCAAGGTGGTCCGTTTTCCAGTTTTCCACTGGGGTCTCAAATTCTCCTCTTCGTCTTGGGGCCCGTCCTGCCAAAGCAAACCACAGAATGTGGAGGCGCTCCAAAGTGCAGAGTCCTGAAATCCCAGCCATCCATCAAGAAGTTCCCTTTTATTAAAAAAAAAGTAATAATAATGAGAAGGTCAGTTTTTAAATGAAAGGAATCGCAATGCAGCCAGGATGCCACGGATACGCTCCGCAGGTTTTCTACATCCCACTGAGAGCTTCAAACCTTCATGCCAATACGCGAAAAACTGAGGTAACCAATGAGCAAGGTGTCACGTGATCTGATTGTGACAGCTTAGGGGGGCAGTAATTTTCTTTGTGTGGCTTGACTACACATAAAACTTATTATTATTAATCTTTATTTATAAAGCGCCAGCATATTCTGCAGCACTGTACTTACTATATTTGAAAAAAATATATTGTTATTTTATTTTTTATTAATTAACATTATTTTATTATTTGCCTAATTTTATTATTTTTATTCGTTAATTAATTTAATTATATCAGTTCATGCTTATTAATTAATTAATTAGTAAAGAATTAAAGTAAATTTCCCTTTGCATTTGTCATTTATTAATTAACTTTCTTTATTATTTTGTTCATTCCTTAATTTTGTGTTTGTGTTTTATTTTCTTTCTGAATTAGTTCAATTAATTTTATCAGTTAATACTAATCAATCCATTCATTAGTAATGAATTCAAGTAATTTTCCACAAGGCTTTATTAAATAGAAATTACTATTTTTTTAAACCTTTGTTATTATTATTTTTATCAAATTTTATTTATTATTTTATTCACTGCATAATATTATTAATTTTATCACCGTGTATTAGTCTACTTGTTAATTAATTTTAATACATTTTGTCAGGTAATACTAATTAAATTATAAATTAGTACCTAATTTAAGCAATTTTCCAAAATGTTTGAGTACACATAGAAATTAATATTCTATTAAATCCTTTTATGATGATTTAATTTTTATTAATAAATGTTATTTATCATTTTATTCATTGCTTAATTTCAAAATTTTTATTTATGTGTGTTATTTTATTTGTTAATTAACTTAATTGATTTTATCAGCCAACACTAATAAATCCATTAGTTAATAATGATTTCAAGTAATTTTCTACAAGACTTAACTACACACAGAAATAACTATTTTTAAAGCTTTTTGTTATTATTTTATATTTTAACTTTATTTTAGTCATTATTTTAATAATTTTATAAATGTTATTTGTGTGTATTATTTTATTTGTTAATTAACTTAATTGATTTTATCAGCCAACACTAATAAATCCATTAGTTAATAATGATTTCAAGTAATTTTCTACAAGACTTAACTACACACAGAAATAACTATTTTTAAAGCTTTTTGTTATTATTTTATATTTTAACTTTATTTTAGTCATTATTTTTAATAATTTTATAAATGTTATTTGTGTGTATTATTTTATTTGTTAATTAATTTTATTAATTTTATCAGTTATTACTAATTTATTTTAAGTTAATTAATTACTTACTTATTTTTTTAATTCATTTTATTTCAGGGCATGGCCTTTCCAATGACACCAAACATGACAAAGTTGTTTGTAAAAATAAATATATTGATATATATTTTTGTTTGTTCTAAAGCAGCACCATTGCCAACCTTTTAATTATACAGTGAATAATGCCGCTGCCATTACTCACCTTCCCATTTCCCAGGCAGACGGCAAGTTCAGTGTTTTTAACATATTTTTCATGAAAATGCAATGCACAAAAATACAAGTGAAAAATTTAGATTTTCCAATGTTTGTAAATATCTCCATGGAAAAAAAAAATTCAGTGACAGGTTCTCCATTTTTATTGTATTTTTTTAAACAGTAACCCATTGGATATAGAACCACAAAGGTTTGGATGATAAAATGTGGGGTGGTGGCCAACATAAGAATGTAAGTTCTTGGGTTGAGTTTTTTTTAATTGTTATTACGGTCGGCAGCGAGTAAGCACTGAGATTTTGGAGATTTCAGAGGATTGCAGTGGTTTTAACCCCTGTACTGCTGTTTGATCAGGGATTTTGAGTTATCTTTACTTGTACATTTATTTTTTTCTATACATTTAGATGAGCCAGACATTTTTATTTAATTTTTGGAGGGAATAGGGTTTAATTCTTTAAATATTTACTAACTGGGCATGCAAAGTGTTTAGTCGCACTTATTTTTGGGTTCACATGCAAAGCTAGGCGTGGGGGACAAATTGCCGCCTGCTAAAGTGAAAGTTGACCGGGCATTAAAAGGGTTAATCAGTAGTAGTGAAGGCCACTGGAATGGCTATTTAGTGTCATTATTGGGTCAATTAGATAAAGTTTTTGGGTTACTTAATTCATGGGTCAGTACGAGTGCTAATTGGACTTGCAGGGGATGGACCGGGGCGTTTCCATAGAAATGGGTGGAAGTGGTAGCTATCGACGGGTGGTCAATAAGCACTAAACTGGGCGACAACCCTGCAAGAAGCCGAGGATTGCTTTGAATTTCTTAATTTAGCTAGATCGATATATCGATAGTGTGACAGTGTGATTAGGGCAGGGTGGTAGACCACAGGTTTATCAGCAGGCTAATGGAGAACTCCCCTTTTCCCCTATAGGGTTAAAGCACAGCCGATTCCTGATTAGGACTGCCCTGATCTTATAGGTGATGTGGTTCCCTCTGAGAGGTCAGTCTCGGTGCTAAGTGCAGGAGGGAAGGAAGCACAATCCTGAACAGAAGCAAAGTATATTAGATTTTGTTTTCCCTGATTGGTTAGCAGCTTAGCCGCCCAATATTTCTGACAGTAATTGGGAATGTTTATTTAATCTCCGTAGCCATTTGTTTTATATTTGTTTTTTTCCTGTTGTACCATAGAACTAGATAGGTAAATAGATAGATACAGATAGATATATAGATGGATAGATAGATACAGATAGATATCAGATAGATAGATAGATAGATAGATAGATAGATAGATAGATAGATAGATAGATAGATAGATAGATACAGATAGATATATAGATGGATAGATAGATAGATACAGATAGATACATAGATAGATACAGATAGATAGATATAGATAGAGATAGATAGATAGATAGATAGATAGATAGATAGATACAGATAGATAGATAGATAGATAGATAGATAGATAGATAGATAGATAGATAGATAGATTAGATAGATAGATACAGATAGAATAGATAGATAGATAGATAGATAGATAGATAGATAGATAAGATACAGATAGATAGATAGATAAGAATAGATAGATAGATAGATAGATAGATAGATAGATAGACATAGATACAGATAGATAGATATAGATAGATAGATAGATAGATAGATAGATAGATAGATACAGATAGATAGATAGATAGATAGATAGATAGATAGATAGATAGATAGATAGATAGATACCGATAGATAGATAGATAGATAGATAGATAGATAGATAGATAGATAGATAGATAGATAGATACAGATAGATAGATAGATAGATACAGATAGATAGATAGATAGAAACAGATAGATACTTAAAAGGATAGAAATATTTATTTATCTAATTATTTATTTAATTATAAAGTATTTTACCAAAAAGGATACATTGAGATTTCTCTCCTTTTCTCGTTTGTCCTGGGTTCAAGAACATTGAATTGTTACAGAAATACAAAATAATAAAATGCAAGATATTAAAAACAAAACACAAATATACTGATTAACCAGAAAATATATATGTAGGAAATATAGTCACTATGTTACATGTTTACAGGGGCATTCTGTATATAGTCACTGTGTTACATGTTTACAGGTGCATTCTGTATATAGTCACTATGTTACATGTTTACAGGCGCATTCTGTATATAGTCACTATGTTACATGTTTACAGGTGCATTCTGTATATAGTCACTATGTTACATGTTTACAGGGGCATTCTGTATATAGTCACTGTGTTACATGTTTACAGGTGCATTCTGTATATAGTCACTATGTTACATGTTTACAGGTGCATTCTGTATATAGTCACTATGTTACATGTTTACAGGTGCATTCTGTATATAGTCACTATGTTACATGTTTACAGGTGCATTCTGTATATAGTCACTATGTTACATGTTTACAGGTGCATTCTGTATATAGTCACTATGTTACATCTTTACAGGTGCATTCTGTATATAGTCACTGTGTTACATGTTTACAGGTGCATTCTGTATATAGTCACTATGTTACATCTTTACAGGTGCATTCTGTATATAGTCAGTGTTACATGCGCATTCTGTATATAGTCACTGTGTTACAGGTGCATTCTGTATATAGTCACTGTTACATGTTTACAGGTGCATTCTGTATATAGTCACTATGTTACATGTTTACAGGTGCATTCTGTATATAGTCACTATGTTACATCTTTACAGGTGCATTCTGTATATAG
Organism: Leptobrachium leishanense; assembly: GCA_009667805.1. Taxonomy (NCBI): domain Eukaryota; kingdom Metazoa; phylum Chordata; class Amphibia; order Anura; family Megophryidae; genus Leptobrachium; species Leptobrachium leishanense. The sequence goes on from CM019075.1 coordinate 77,454,631, forward strand.
TCACTATGTTACATCTTTACAGGTGCATTCTAAGAGGGTGGTGGATGCATGGAACAGCCTTCCAGTTGAAGTGGTTGAGGCCAAAACAGTAATTGAATTTAAGCAGGCATGGGATAGGCATAAGGCTATCCTAAACAAAAGATAAATCCAGGTCAAGTATCCATGTAATTGGGCGACTAGATGGGCCGAAGGTTCTTATCTGCCGACATTTTTCTATGTTTCTATGTTTCTATGTTTCTGTATGTAGTCACTATGTTACATGTTTACAGGCGCGTTCTCTATATAGTCACTGTGTTACATGTTTACAGGTGCATTCTGTATATAGTCACTGTGTTACAGGTGCATTCTGTATATAGTCACTATGTTACATGTTTACAGGGGCATTCTGTATATAGTCACTATGTTACATGTTTACAGGTGCATTCTGTATATAGTCACTATGTTACATCTTTACAGGTGCATTCTGTATATACTCACTATGTTACATGTTTACAGCTGCATTCTGTATATAGTCACTATGTTACATGTTTACAGGTGCATTCTGTATATAGTCACTATGTTACATGTTTACAGGTGCATTCTGTATATAGTCACTATGTTACATGTTTACAGGTGCATTCTGTATATAGTCACTATGTTACATGTTTACAGGCGCGTTCTCTATATAGTCACTGTGTTACATGTTTACAGGTGCATTCTGTATATACTCACTATGTTACATGTTTACAGGTGCATTCTGTATATACTCACTATGTTACATGTTTACAGGCGCGTTCTCTATATAGTCACTGTGTTACACGTTTACAGGTGCATTCTGTATATAGTCACTATGTTACATGTTTACAGGTGCATTCTGTATATAGTCACTATGTTACATCTTTACAGGTGCATTCTGTATATAGTCACTATCAGGGTAATTCAAAGAGATCCAAATGGCTGGAGAAAGGTAACCGAGCGCTGAAAATCAGCGTTCGGTTACCTTTCTTGGCCATTCGGCAAGTCAGAGAGCAGGCAATTTGCCAAATCCTGGCGAATTGCCTGAACATACGGAGCCTGTTCGGTGCCTGTTCGAGGGCAGTGAAATCCCCATAAAAAAGCACTGCTTCGGCTATTCAGTGATTTCATGCGGCAGATTTATTCAGGCGAATCCCATAGGCATCAATGTTAAAAATATTCATGTTTTTATTCACTATCTAATAAACCGTTCATTATATAATTCTGCAGTAAAGAGTCTCTTTATTTATAGATTTTTTAGGATACTTTAAGCATTTTTCTGGATTTTTATTTTTTTTAAAAATGACAGATTTTTTTTAAGTTTACTTATATTTTCTGTAACAGCCCTTTTTATTATCATTCATTGGATTTTATGTGTAAATTTCAGCCATTTTCGCTCAGTAATTTCTTTGCAAACAGAGTTTCACTTTTCAAACATTCAAGCAAACTGTTTTCCTAATTTATTCACTGCCTTCGTCTGCGGGGTTGGCTTTTCCGGCGGCTGCGCTGCGTGTTATTGGCTCCTGCTCGGGTTTTTCTGTGGTTTTCGGCGGGTTAATCCAGATGTTTTTGAAAGTTTTCGGGGTGTATTCGCCAGGTTTTGCGATAAGTTTTCGTCAGGTTTGCGGCGGCCTTTCCCTGCATTTCGGGGACCCTGTGGTGCTTACGAATACACTGCAGGGTTGCCGAAATGGGATTGGCAAAACGAACCAAATTGAAGAGAACGAAAAGTCACTGAACGTGCTGTGACTTTTCGATTCTCTTTGAATTACCCAGTATGTTACATGTTTACAGGTGCATTCTATATATAGTCACTATGTTACATGTTCACAGGTGCATTCTGTATATAGTCACTGTTACATGTTTACAGGTGCATTCTGTATATAGTCACTGTTACATGTTTACAGGTGCATTCTGTATATAGTCACTATGTTACATGTTTACAGGGGCATTCTATATATAGTCACTATGTTACATGTTCACAGGTGCATTCTATATATAGTCACTATGTTACATGTTTACAGGTGCATTCTGTATATAGTCACTATGTTACATGTTTACAGGGGCATTCTATATATAGTCACTATGTTACATGTTTACAGGTGCATTCTGTATATAGTCACTATGTTACATGTTTACAGGGGCATTCTATATATAGTCACTATGTTACATGTTCACAGGTGCATTCTGTATATAGTCACTGTTACATGTTTACAGGTGCATTCTGTATATAGTCATTGTGTTACATGTTTACAGGTGCATTTTGTATATAGTCATTGTGTTACATGTTTACAGGTGCATTTTGTATATAGTCATTGTGTTACATGTTTACAGGTGCATTTTGTATATAGTCACTGTTACATGTTTACAGGTGCATTCTGTATATAGTCACTGTGTTACATGTTTACAGGTGCATTCTATATATAGTCATTATGTTACATGTTTACAGGTGCATTCTATATATAGTCATTGTGTTACATGTTTACAGGTGCATTCTGTATATACTCACTATGTTACATGTTTACAGGTGCATTCTGTATATACTCACTGTGTTACATGTTTACAGGTGCATTCTATATATAGTCATTACGTTACATGTTTACAGGTGCATTCTGTATATAGTCATTGTGTTACATGTTTACTTGTGCATTTTGTATATAGTCATTGTGTTACATGTTTACAGGTGCATTTTGTATATAGTCATTGTGTTACATGTTTACAGGTGCATTTTGTATATAGTCACTGTTACATGTTTACAGGTGCATTCTGTATATAGTCACTGTGTTACATGTTTACAGGTGCATTCTATATATAGTCACTATGTTACATGTTTACAGGTGCATTCTGTATATACTCACTATGTTACATGTTTACAGGTGCATTTTGTATATAGTCACTGTTACATGTTTACAGGTGCATTCTGTATATACTCACTATGTTACATGTTTACAGGTGCATTCTGTATATACTCACTGTGTTACATGTTTACAGGTGCATTCTATATATAGTCATTATGGTACATGTTTACAGGTGCATTCTATATATAGTCACTATGTTACATGTTTACAGGTGCATTCTGTATATACTCACTATGTTACATGTTTACAGGTGCATTTTGTATATAGTCACTGTTACATGTTTACAGGTGCATTCTGTATATACTCACTATGTTACATGTTTACAGGTGCATTCTGTATATACTCACTGTGTTACATGTTTACAGGTGCATTCTATATATAGTCATTATGTTACATGTTTACAGGTGCATTCTATATATAGTCACTATGTTGCATGTTTACAGGTGCATTCTATATATAGTCACTATGTTACATGTTTACAGGTGCATTCTGTATATACTCACTATGTTACATGTTTACAGGTGCATTTTGTATATAGTCACTGTTACATGTTTACAGGTGCATTCTGTATATACTCACTATATTACATGTTTACAGGCGCATTCTGTATATAGTCACTATGTTACATGTTTACAGGCGCATTCTGTATTGAGGTATGTTAATAGGGAGAAACACTGTAAAGACTTTAGACTGGGGAAGATTTGATGGCGTCCGGGAGGTTATTCCATATTTTAGCGCTCTGTAGGAAAATGAGGATTGAGACACTTTCTTTTTGTATTGTGGTATTTCAAGTAAGGTGCAGGACCTGGATCGGAGGTTATAGGATGAGGGAACTGCTGGGGAAAGCAGTCTATTCAGGTAGGGTGGTAGCTTAACATAGAATCATAGAAAATGTCGGCAGATAAGAACCTTTCGGCCCATCTAGTCTGCCCAATTACATGGATACTTTACCTGGATTTATCTTTTGTTTAGGATAGCCTTATGCCTATCCCATGCCTGCTTAAATTCAATCACTATTTTGGCCTCTACCACTTCAACTGGAAGGCTGTTCCATGTATCCACCACCCTCTCAGTAAAATAATGCTGCCTGATGCTACTTTCAAACCTTTGCCCCTCTAATCTAAGACTATGTCCTCTTGTTTTGCTACTTTGTTTCCTTTTAAATATACTCCCTTCCTCTACCTTGTGGATTCCCTTTACGTATTTAAATGTTTCTATCATATCTCCTCTGTCTCGTCTTTTTTCCAAGCTGTACATGTTAAGATCATTAAGCCTTTCCTGGTAACTTTTCCCAGATAGATAGATAACTTCCTAGATAGATAGATACAGATAGATAGATAGATAGATAGTTACAGATACAGATAGATAGATACAGATAGATAGATAGATAGATAGATATATACAGATACAGATAGATAGATACAGATAGATAGATACAGATAGATAGATAGATAGATAGATACAGATAGATAGATAGATAGATAGATATAGATAGATACAGATAGATAGATAGATAGATAGATAGATAGATAGATAGAGATATATAGATAGATACAGATAGATAGATAGATAGATAGATAGATAGATAGATAGATAGATAGATAGGATAGATAGATAGATAGATAGATAGAGATAGATAAATATATATATAGATACAGATAGATAGATAGATAGATAAATAGATAGATAGATACAGATACAGATAGATAGATACAGATAGATAGAGATATAGATAGATAGATATAGATAGATAGATAGATAGATAGATAGATAGATATAAATATAGATAGATAGAGATAGATAGATAGATAGATAGATAGATAGATAGATAGATAGATAGAGATAGATAGATAGATAGATAGATAGATAGAGATAGATAGATAGATATATATATATACAGATAGATAGATAGATAGATAGATAGATAGATAGATAGATAGATAGATAGATAGATAGATACAGATAGATGGATACAGATAGATAGAGATAGATATATATATAGATACAGATAGATAGATACAGAGATTGATATAGATAGATAGATAGATACAGATAGATAGATACAGAGATATATAGATAGATAGATAGATAGATAGATACAGATAGATAGATACAGAGATATAATAGATAGATAGATACAGATAGATAGATAGATAGATAAAGATACAGATAGATAGATAGATATAGATAGATACAGATAGATAGATACAGATAGATAGATACAGATAGATAGATAGATAGATAGATAGATAGATAGATAGATAGATAGATAGATAGATACAGATAGATAGAGATAGATATATATATATAGATACAGATAGATAGATACAGAGATTGATATATATATAGATAGATAGATAGATAGATAGATAGATACAGATAGATAGATAGATAGATAGATAGATAGATAGATAGATAGATATAGATAGATACAGATAGATAGATAGATAGATAGATAGATAGATAGATAGATATAGATAGATAGAGATAGATATAGATAGATAGATAGATACAGATAGATAGATATAGATAGATACAGATAGATAGATAGATAGATAGATAGATAGATAGATAGATAGATAGATATAGATACAGATAGATAGATGGATACAGATAGATAGATAGATAGATAGATAGATAGATAGATAGATGGATACAGATAGATAGATAGATAGATAGATAGATAGATAGATAGATAGATAGATAGATAGATATAGATAGATAGATAGATACAGATAGATAGATACAGATAGATAGATACAGATAGATAGATAGATAGATAGATAGATAGATAGATAGATACAGATAGATAGATAGATAGATAGATAGATAGATAGATAGATAGATAGATAGATACAGATAGATAGATAGATAGATAGATAGATAGATACAGATAGATAGGATAGATAGATACAGATAGATAGATAGATAGATAGATAGATACAGATAGATAGATAGATAGATAGATACAGATAGATAGATAGATAGATAGATAGATATAGATAGATAGATAGATAGATAGATACAGATAGATAGATAGATAGATAGATAGATACAGATAGATAGATAGATAGATAGATAGATAGATAGATAGATACAGATAGATAGATAGATAGATAGATAGATAGATAGATACAGATAGATAGATAGATAGATAGATAGATAGATACAGATAGATAGATAGATAGATAGATAGATAGATACAGATAGATATAGATAGATAGATAGATAGATAGATAGATACAGATAGATAGATACAGATAGATAGATAGATAGATAGATAGATAGATAGATACAGATAGATAGATACAGATAGATACAGATAGATAGATAGATAGATAGATACAGATAGATAGATACAGATAGATAGATAGATAGATAGATAGATAGATAGATCAGATAGATAGATAGATAGATAATAGATAGATAGACAGATATCAGATAGATAGATACAGATAGATAGAGATATAGATAGATAGATATAGATAGATAGATAGATAGATAGATAGATAGATATAATATAGATAGATAGATAGATAGATAGATAGATAGATAGATAGATAGATAGATAGATAGAGATAGATAGATAGATAGATAGATAGATAGAGATAGATAGATAGATATTATATATACAGATAGATAGATAGATAGATAGATAGATAGATAGATAGATAGATAGATAGATAGATAGATACAGATAGATGGATACAGATAGATAGAGATAGATATATTATATAGATACAGATAGATAGATACAAAGAGATTGATAATAGATAGATAGATAGATACAGATAGATAGATACAGAGATATATAGATAGATAGATAGATAGATAGATACAGATAGATTAGATACAGAGATATATAGATATGATAGATACAGATAGATAGATAGATAGATAAAGATACAGATAGATAGATAGATATAGATAGGATACAGATAGATAGATACAGATAGATAGTACAGATAGATAGATAGATAGATAGATAGATAGATAGATAGTGATAGTATAGATAGATACAGATAGATAGAGATAGATATATATATATAGATACAGATAGATAGATACAGAGATTGATATATATATATAGATAGATAGATAGATAGATAGATAGATACAGATAGATAGATAGATAGATAGATAGATAGATAGATAGATAGATATAGATAGATAGATGAAGATAGATAGATAGATAGATAGATAGATAGATATAGATAGATAGAGATAGATATAGATAGATAGATAGATACAGATAGATAGATATAGATAGATACAGATAGATAGATAGATAGATAGATAGATAGATAGATAGATAGATAGATATAGATACAGATAGATAGATGGATACAGATAGATAGATAGATAGATAGATAGATAGATAGATAGATGGATACAGATAGATAGATAGATAGATAGATAGATAGATAGATAGATAGATAGATAGATAGATATAGATAGATAGATAGATACAGATAGATAGATACAGATAGATAGATACAGATAGATAGATAGATAGATAGATAGATAGATAGATAGATACAGATAGATAGATAGATAGATAGATAGATAGATAGATAGATAGATAGATAGATACAGATAGATAGATAGATAGATAGATAGATAGATACAGATAGATAGATAGATAGATAGATACAGATAGATAGATAGATAGATAGATAGATACAGATAGATAGATAGATAGATAGATACAGATAGATAGATAGATAGATAGATAGATATAGATAGATAGAAGATAGATAGATACAGATAGATAGATAGATAGATAGATAGATACAGATAGATAGATAGATAGATAGATAGATAGATAGATAGATACAGATAGATAGATAGATAGATAGATAGATAGATAGATACAGATAGATAGATAGATAGATAGATAGATAGATACAGATAGATAGATAGATAGATAGATAGATAGATACAGATAGATATAGATAGATAGATAGATAGATAGATAGATACAAGATAGATAGATACAGATAGAGATAGATAGATAGATAGATAGATAGATAGATACAGATAGATAGATACAGATAGATACAGATAGATAGATAGATAGATAGATACAGATAGATAGATACAGATAGATAGATAGATAGATAGATAGATAGATAGATACAGATAGATAGATACAGATAGATAGATACAGATAGATAGATAGATAGATAGATAGATAGATACAGATAGATACAGATAGATAGATACAGATAGATACAGATAGATAGATATAGATAGATACAGATAGATAGAAGATAGATAGATATATATAGATAGATACAGATAGATAGATGGATACAGATAGATAGATAGATAGATAGATACAGATAGATAGATGGATATAGAGATAGATACAGATAGATAGAAGATACAGATAGATAGATAGATAGATAGATAGATAGAGATAGATAGATATAGATAGATAGATAGATACAGATAGATAGATACAGATAGATAGATACAGATAGATAGATAGATAGATAGATAGATAGATACAGATAGATAGATAGATAGATAGATAGATAGATAGATACAGATAGATAGATAGATAGATAGATAGATAGATAGATACAGATAGATAGATAGATAGATAGATAGATAGATACAGATAGATAGATAGATAGATAGATAGATTGATAGATAGATAGATACAGATAGATAGATAGATAGATAGATAGATAGATAGATACAGATAGATAGATAGATAGATAGATAGATAGATAGATACAGATAGATAGATAGATACAGATAGATAGATAGATAGATAGATAGATATCAGATAGATATAGATAGATAGATAGATAGATAGATAGATACAGATAGATAGATACAGATAGATAGATAGATAGATAGATACAGATAGATAGATACAGATAGATAGATACAGATAGATACAGATAGATAGATAGATAGATACAGATAGATAGATACAGATAGATAGATAGATAGATAGATAGATACAGATAGATAGATACAGATAGATAGATAGATAGATAGATAGATAGATACAGATAGATACAGATAGATAGATACAGATAGATAGATACAGATAGATAGATAGATAGATAGATACAGATAGATAGATACAGATAGATAGATAGATAGATAGATAGATAGATAGATAGATAGATACAGATAGATACAGATAGATAGATACAGATAGATAGATACAGATAGATAGATAGATAGATAGATAGATAGATAGATAGATACAGATAGATAGATAGAGATACAGATAGATACAGATAGATAGATAGATACAGATAGATAGATAGATACAGATAGATAGATAGAGATACAGATAGATACAGATAGATAGATAGAGATACAGATAGATACAGATAGATACAGATAGATACAGATAGATACAGATAGATAGATAGATACAGATAGATAGATAGAGATACAGATAGATACAGATAGATAGATAGATAGATACAGATAGATACAGATAGATAGATAGATAGATAGATAGATAGATAGATACAGATAGATAGATAGATAGATAGATAGATAGATAGATAGATACAGATAGATAGATAGATAGATAGATAGATACAGATAGATACAGATAGATAGATAGATAGATAGATAGATAGATAGATAGATACAGATAGATAGATAGATAGATAGATAGATAGATAGATAGATAGATAGATAGATACAGATAGATAGATAGATAGATAGATAGATAGATAGATACAGATAGATAGATAGATAGATAGATATAGGGATAGATAGATAGATAAAAGCCAGTGCCGTTAGCCCGGATTCATTGGGTCAGTGCGACTGCTTATTGGACTTGCAGGGGCTTGACGGTAACGCGCTTCCGTAGAAATGCCTGTGCGATGCAAAGTGGTAGCTGTCGACGGGTCATCGATAAGCACTAAACTGCGTAAAAGTCCTGTAAGAAGCCGGGGATCGCGGCTACTGTCAGCAGTCACAGTTTTTGTGAATTTTGCAGCATTTCCGTGTCGATTTACCCGTGAAAATTGTCAACATACGCCGCATTCCATCAATATATTGAGCCTACGACAGACGCGAGAAGGTTTTTCTTTTTGGGTTTTTTATTAACAGTAATGAAATTGTGGGCATTCACAGAGAGCAAAGCTTGAACATTCCATTGTGCCGGTGTGTTTATAGTCATTATTTGCTGTGCATTTCTTTGAATTTCTCAGTTTTATAAATTCAATAGTCGGGAATCTAATGGACCTTGTAGACGCACAAACTCCGGGCTAACGGCACTTGCTTCAATGGCGTCGGAGTTGCGTTTTATAATGTGATAATTTGACTAGCTCTCGCTAGTCTGGGTTATGTAGCCGAGTCATAAAGGCTCTTTTGAGTAAAATAATCTCTTTATTAATGAGATTCACAGTAAAAGCGCAGAGATAAAAAATGACTTTAAAATCTGTCCCTTGGCCGCTATTCAAATGAATAGGAGAAAAACAGTGGGTGTTTTCAGACCTGTCTCGCTGTCACGTCTAAATGGATCTCATTAAAAGCTAAGAAAAAAAAATGTTTATACAATAAAATCAATGAAATAAAAAATAGATGAGGAAAAGCAAAGCCAATTAGGCTAAACAGCTATAGGAGGATGATTGCAGGTGCTTTGTGCCTCAATGCAGGGAATGGAGGGAAGGTTTCTGACGCGGCTGCATTCATTGCTCCTTATAAACCTACATGGCCGGGCGCGACATGACACCTTAATGTCTTTACCTTCACCACAAGCTTTGTTCCTGGTTAGTTTAATATGATGATTCTGAATACCCTTCTCATTAATTGACAAGAAGACACAGGAGCGACCGGCTGACAAGAAATAGATAGATAGATACAGTCAGGTCCAGAAATATTGGGACATGGACACAATTCTAACATCTTTGGCTCTATACACCACCACAATGGAGTTGTAATGAAACAAACACAATGTGCTTTAACTGCAGACTGTCAGCTTTAATTTGAGGGTATGTACATCCAACTCAGGTGAACGGTGTAGGACTTACAGCAGTTTGCAGATGTGCCCCCACTTGTTAAGGGACCAAAGGTAATGGGACAGAATAATAATCATAAATCAAACTTTCCCTTCTTAATACTTGGTTATAAATCCTTTGCAGTCAATCACAGCCTGAAGTCTGGAACACATAGACATCACCAGACGCCGGGTTTCATCCCTGGTGATGCTCTGCCAGGCCTCTACTGCAACTGTCTTCAGTTCCTGCTTGTTCTTGGGGCATTTTCCCTTCAGTTTTGTCTTCAGCAAGTGAAATGCATGCTCAATGGGATTCAGGTCAGGTGATTGACTTGGCCATTGCATAACATTCCACTTCTGTCCCTTCAAAAACTCTTTGGTTGCTTTTGCAGTATGCTTTGGGTCATTGTCCATCTGCACTGTGAAGCGCCGTCCAATGAGTTCTGCAGCATTTGGCTGAATGTGAGCAGATAATATTGCCCGAAACACTTCAGAATTCATCCTGCTGCTTTTGTCAGCGTCACATCATCAATAAATACAAGAGAACCAGTTCCATTGGCAGCCATACATGCCCACGCCATGACACTACCACCACCATGCTTCACTGATGAGGTGGTATGCTTAGGATCATGAGCAGTTCCTTTCCTTCTCCATACTCTTCTCTTCCCATCACTCTGGTACAAGTTGATCTTGGTCTCATCTGTCCATAGGATCTTGTTCCAGAACTGTGAAGGCTTTGTTAGGTGTTGTTTGGCAAACTCTAATCTGGCCTTCCTGTTTTTGTGGCTCACCAATGGTTTACATCTTGTGGTGAACCCTCTGTATTCACTCTGGTGAAGTCTTCTCTTGATTGTTGACTTTGTCACACATACACCTACCTCCTGGAGAGTGTTCTTGATCCGGCCAACTGTTGTGAAGGGTGTTTTCTTCACCAGGAAAAGAATTCTTTGGTCATCCACCACAGTTGTTTTCCATGGTCTCCAGGGTCTTTTGGTGTTGCCGAGCTCACCGGTGCATTCCTTCTTTTTGAGAATGTTCCAAACAGTTGTTTTGGTCACTCCTAATGTTCTTGCTATCTCTCTGATGGATTTGTTTTGTTTCTTCAACCTAATGATGGCTTGCTTCACTGATAGTGACAGCTCTTTGGATCTCATCTTGAGAGTTGAAAGCAACAGATTCCATATATTCCGTATATTTGTGATGTTTTTTTAATATCTTGCATTGTATTACTTTGTATTTCTGTAACTGTAACACTTCAATGTTCTTGAACCCAGGACATACTTGAAAACGAGAGAAATCTCAATGTATCCTTCCTGGTAAAATCCTTTATAAATAAATAAATAAATTATAAATAAATAAATGCAAATAGCACACTTGAAATGAACTCTGGGCCTTTTATCTGCACATTGTAATTGGGGTAATGAGGGAATATCACACACCTGGCCATGGAACAGCTGAGAAGCCAATTGTCCCATTACCGTTGGTCCCTTATCAAGTGGGAGGCACATCTGCTAACTGCTGTAAGTCCTACACCGGGGGTCTAGTCCTAAAAAAAATAAGTGCGGACAGTCTCCATGGTTTCTGCTCCTCGATTGACCAATGACATGTCGCATTTGTCCCACTACCTCACATGCCAATGTGATATTAATGTTTAAGCATAAAGACAGGCTGGGTTTTAGGAAATCGTTATGATAACTGTAATAAATATTTTATGTTTTGAGTGACTTAATAAGAAATCATTTGTATGGAACCTACTATAAGCTTCTCCATGAGTGGGCCAAAAGAGAACTCCCTGAGAAAATAGTGGAGGAACTGCATTCCCACGCATGTTCCTGGTCAACTAAAGCCCTGGGATCGATATACAGCTTGGCTCACTCGGCAAGATCAGGACCCCTTTTCATCATCATGAGATTGTGGACTGGGGTTAAGGGCCATTATTTACATTTATAAGTGATACAAAAATCATCTTTGAGCACCAGGAGCAAGTCATGATGCATGTCATGATGTCACACAGTGTATAGACGTCCTCTTGGCAAAAGTTGCATATTTAGACAATCGTCACCCTAAATTCCTTTTTTTTTTTAAAAAGAAGAAAACACTAAATTATACATAATTTAACCCCCCACCCCCCCACCCCAGCTTCAGGATGCCGAGGTTACGCTTTTTATAGGTTACCAAAATACCAGGATGCAAACAACAAAATATCACATTATTAATCATAATTAATTTTTTGTAATCTTTTTTAAAAATTTACACATGAAAGTCAGAAATTTGCATCTCATTAATGTGCGACAAATAATAACCATGACGACACGTGTTATAAGAAAGTCAAGAGGAGGTCTAGGATAAAGCCAGTTGTCAATGCAAAACAGAGGCAGCTCGTGGTGATTTTGTTTACAATAAGCATCAGGAATGATCAGTTCTTTAGGTGGACACAGATTTCAGTTTTTGGGCCAAAAACATATTTTTAACATTTAAATATTAAACATATTAAAACATACATTTTTAAAGTACTTTTTGATGTATAGACCATTACAAACAGACATCTAGTGACCTGTTCATTCACAGGACTGTACAAAGGACACAATAATTTTGATGGAGACCTATGGGAGTGGGAAAGGATGATACAATGTTGAGACAGCACACTTGAGGCAGGAAAGTGTGGGGAGGAGATAGAGCTGCACCAGGGATATTCTCTTTTATTGTGGCCTACTTTCCCAACAGAAACTATGCATAAAAAAGAGCTTTGTAATAAAGCTTCATTCAGCTTCCACCCTTACACCGAGTCCTGCCTGTGGACCAAAAACATATTTTTAACATTTCAATTTTAAACATATTAAAACATAAATTTTTAAAGTACATTTTGATGTATAGACCATTACAAACAGATATCTAGTGACCTGTTCATTCACAGGACTGTACAAAGGACACAATAATTTTGATGGAGACCTATGGGAGTGGGAAAGGATGATACAATGTTTAGACAGCACACTTGAGGCAGGAAAGTGTGGGGAGGAGATAGAGCTGCACCAGGGATATTCTCTTTTATCGTGGCCTACTTTCCCAACAGAAACTATGCATAAAAAAGAGCGTTGTAATAAAGCTTCATTCTGCTTCCACCCTTACACCGAGTCCTGCCTGTGGACCAAAAACATATTTTTAACATTTCAATTTTAAACATATTAAAACATTATTTTTTAAAGTACATTTTGATGTATAGACCATTACAACAGACATCTAGTGACCTGTTCATTCACAGGACTGTACAAAGGACACAATAATTTTGATGGAGACCTATGGGAGTGGGAAAGGATGATGCAATGTTGAGACAGCACACTTGAGGCAGGAAAGTGTGGGGAGGAGAGAGGGCTGCACCAGGGGTGTTCTCTTTTACTGTGGCCTATTTTCACAACAAAAACTATGCATAAAAAGAGAGTTTTGTAATAAATCTTCATTTTGCTTCCACCCTTACACCGAGTCCTGTCTGTGGTTTTGGCTACAGCTATAATTACTCTCTTGATTCCTTGTGGGTCAGCTACAATGCATTAGGAAGCAGCTTTAGCCAGGTTTTTGTTAGGACTTCCTGAGCAAGGCACGATAATCACTGCTCCTGAAAGATGAGCTGCCACTGCCGCAGCTGGGGTGAAAACACCCAAACAGGGGTGTCCCTCTCAGAACTCGGAGCCCTATTATAAAGTGGCCAGGGTCTTTCTAGAGCTCTGCAGGTTGTTTTTAATATATTTGTAGCGGAAGGTTATATCTTGACAATGGGGGAAATTATTTTTTAAATAAGTAAACAAAATAATAATAATAATAAAAAGCAATTTTGATTTTGCTTTTTTTTAATCTTTTTTTTATTTACATCAAAAGGCTCAATGCTTAACCTCCTTTTCCAGTTTCTATATAGTAAAAGGGTAGGTGAAGCATTTGGCTTGCATCAGAAAAAAAAATGGAATTTTGTTTCCACGCTAATCAGTTCATGCTGCCTCATCTGCACTCACGGAGACCTGCAATTAAAATTTGCACTTAATGCCAGGCCCCAAGCTCGCCACTATTCAAAGGACTTATCTGCATACACATGGGATATAACAGGCCTTTTGAAAAGAAATAATTGAAATAATTAAAGGTACAAGAGAACTGCAGCTCTTCCCCCTTCACAACCGGCATGGGAGTCTTCTCCGAGTGTCGACGGACAAATTACCCACATATGCTGATGTCCGCCCCTTAAAAGTGCAATCTGCAGCAATCCAGGAGCTCCACGACGAGAGCATCTCAAACTAAAATATAAAAATATCCATTTTGGGCTACTACCAAGCTTCACCGTAATGCTAGGAGAGCAGCACTTCCTGCAGAAACAATGTGTCTTCTTCAGGAGGCTGTTGACATGGGATCCATGTGGACTGTGTAGCAGCATGTGCAGTACAAAGGCTGAGGGTAAAAAAACAAAAATGTGATGAAAGAAATAAACACATGAGATGTATGCGTTGACTTCATTAAATGAAAAAAATATGGTCAAACCCCCCCCCCAGAAAAAGTGGCAGTGGCGACATAGTCGATGATGTGGTTTTGTTAAAAAGCATCAGCAAAAAAGAGACAAAATTCCTTCATGGACATGTCCATGTCAACCATGCCTGTAGTGAATAATGAAACGAGATTGCATAACCTGGTTCTCGACTCGCTGAGGATGGTCAATTGAGCCACAAGAAAATTCGACTCTAGTTTTCGGAGCTTAGCAGATGGGACCGTACTTTGTATTTGTAGAAGAACATGTGTTACTTTTAGGAATGGTCTTGGAAACCCTTCAATATCTTGGAGACAGCGGATCATAAGAGTTTTGATCATGGCACCCACATCTCTTTTCAAGTTGGATGGAGCTCGTTAATTGACGTACCCATGGTGGAAACCAAAGCTAGCGCTTGCTGGTATGGAGTCGTTTTATCTGACATTCTCACAGCTCTAGACTTTCTCTTGCAAATCACCAATCTGAAAGGACAACAAAGTTGCCTGATGTGGCCAAAAAACAGTTTATGCCTCAATACATTCTAGCATAAGTTTTGATGGTGTAAGGATGCCTATTCAGGGAAACTGCAGTCTTGGAGGATCTTCAGACAAGTTATTTGTGCCGTTGTGAGATGTTCCTGCTGATAACCCTCTTGAATGCTGTTGTTCCAGTTCTCCTGCAGATACATGACCCTCAAAGACAGGTTAGAAGCCATGTCAGCATGCTGTCAGCCTAGATGAGTATTGTGTATGACTCCATGGCCACCGTCTCCTGAAATTCAAGAGTTGACCACCAGCATAATAAAATTCCAGGTCATATAGCAGATACCATCTCAAACATGACAAGGAGCTCATCGACTCCATTGGCCTCCACCATCACCAGGAAGTCACAGTCCAAAGAGCACCACCGGCACATGTGATTCATTAGTGGGCAAATGATGCAACTGAGTGACATCATCATGTTAGCATGAGTCTAAGGAGGGCTTTCAATGTCTTGTTGAATCCGTGCCACAAAAAAATTCAAGCTATCACGCTGACAAAGGATGGTTCTTCATCTCTTCATGGCTTCAAACTGCCTAAATCCGAAAGGCGACCTCCAGCACAATAAACCTTTCCTGTCTTGTCTCTCGTCCTCAGCCTAGTGGTTTGTCCAGTTCGCCTTATCCTGCAGTGTCCAGTATTCCTTCCACTTGCATACTTGGTTAATATACCATCTGAAACTGTAATAACCTATCTCTTCAATGTGGTTCATCTCTGCATATTTGGCTTATACCTGTAAACCGGTACCAAACCATGACAGATACTAGATTCCAATGGCCTCCACCATCAGCACCAGGTCGCCCAACACCAAGAACCACCAGGACAGAGTGTATTATCCTGAGATTCATTACATAAATGGGAAAACGATGCACCTGAAGGTATAAAGAAGACTTTCTAGGACCTATTTGACTTCATGCCAAAAAACAGGACAGACTTTCGTGGTGGACAAAGGAGGACCTTACCCATTGTCGGACAGATGAACCTAATAAAATGGCCATGCGCATGTGCACATATAATATATAATAGATTGAGCTGTATAAAATAAATAAACATGCCGGAGTGAATGTATTTTCTCTGGATGTCAAATCATTTTTCACTTCATGGTGTTCTTTTTTGTAAATATATTGCGAAATGTTTACAGTTCGGCATTTTTCACGTCTGAAGAAAAATGAACAATAGGCTTAATACGTCCTCCAAGTTTTGTATAATTTAGCTTTTGTGGCAGTGAGAAGCAATCTTGTCAGCATGTTATTTAACAAAAATCCTCAGCATTTATGTAAAAGAAATGGGTCGACCCCTTAGTAAACTTACAAAATTATATTTATATCGTACATTAAATGCCACTTTCTGCCATTTATTGTTCTCTGGAAATTCTGCTCGCTGAAAATTATTAAAAGTGCACGCTGACGGCTTGGTGGCTAGGGACACATTTTTATTGTATGCACCGATAATCGAGCGATGACACAGTATCTTGTATATATCGT
Organism: Leptobrachium leishanense; assembly: GCA_009667805.1. Classification (NCBI taxonomy): domain Eukaryota; kingdom Metazoa; phylum Chordata; class Amphibia; order Anura; family Megophryidae; genus Leptobrachium; species Leptobrachium leishanense. The sequence goes on from CM019075.1 coordinate 77,471,991, forward strand.
CGATTGTCGCTGTTTTTTGGCACCGTAAGGCTTATCAACGACATGTCCCATAATGTCCCACCAGGAATAACTTGCCATATCAGAATTTTGTAGGTGGAATCATTACAAATGCAGTTTGTGGTTATCGGACATGTCAAGATTAGCCATCATCGGTAATAGGTAACCTTGGGACCTCATTATAGGAGCTCACGTAGACCATAACAGCCTATATGATTGGTCAGAGATGGTTGGAGATGAACCAATGGTTACAATTAAACATAGTGTGTCCATACTCACTTTCTTGAAGTACCTTCAGTGCTTGGACTTCTAGTGCACTTTTCATACAAGGGCCGCCATCTTGGTTAACACATTGGCTCATCAATCTGAGGTCTATACAGAGCTGCCGATGCTTACCGGTTGGGTGAGGTCCTATGGGCAGACAGATACTAGACAGGCAATGGTGGCGCCTGGCAGATGAGGTTGATGGTGCACTTTGAAGGAAGTCTTGGCGAAGAACATGGATGTCAAAAGATAGGGCAAAAGCATCTCAAGCTTGGGACATAAAGCAACAAATTGCTTAGCTGGTCAGTTATACGTTGAGAAAGGTCAGGATATATGTAGCTCACTTGGGAAAGTTATGGAAGACCCCATGACCATATTGAGAGGAACAGAATTTGACTTTGCAATGGAAGAAGTCAACATAAAGGAGGAAGGTTAAATATGACACTTTCACCAACCCTTCAAAGATTAATACTCTACAGTGGAGCTCCAATAATGACTAGCAAGACCTAAGCATCTTGTTTCATCATGCCCACATAACCTTGGTGTGATTAGGGATACTTGAGACAGAGGTTCAAAGAGGTCAATGCCTACTCTTTCTGTGCCTTCTAGGGATGGTCACGTCCTTCAAGGTACCTGCGTTTGTATATGCAGGAACTTCATCTGAATATGAGAGTAAAAATAATACGAAGGAGAAGAACCATTACATCGTCACAGAATACAGATAGTTGACCTATGTGTCTCAGAGAACGTGGCACCTCACCTTGAGGTTGGAGTAAAACCCAATAGACCAGAAGAAGTTTCCAAGGTCTCCAGGCCTTACAATCAAGATGTAAAAACTAGAATTAAAACCATAAACAATGGTGATGTCTTGAAACATTGAGAAGCCAATCACTGCAACACTTCTTGATGTCCCACTGATTGTCGGGTGAAAGATTAAAATAAAGATCCATGTTCTCCAAAAGGGTAAAAAAGCAGCCGCTGGTGGACAATATTGTCTTCTGTGTTAACCATCGGTGGTTGTAATGGTTAAAAAAAGTGGTGGAGACAGATGCGACTTTGTTTTATGGGTCAAGATAATAAATGTGCTCCGAAGAACATCATGGCGATCTCCATGTCTTGGTGAACCTGCCCAGAAAATGTATAAAAATTTCTCAAGGCTGAAAAATAATTGCAAATGAGGCCAGCCAGCTTGCCGTCTGTGATGAATGTGTTGGTCTCTGATGTACCTGCCTATGACATAGCACCCTAATTATTTTTAGCAATGTATTCTAGTGCAGGAGGCCACGTTGTCTCTGGGGTTCACACATTACGAAGATTTGTGGAATTTTTTATTTCTAACCTCCATTATTTAAACTAACAGATGCATAAAATATGGTCGGAAATGACAGTAGCAAATGTTACGTTTCCAGCCGTCGAAATACCAGATGCATATTTTAGTTACGCACGTACCCCGGGACACTGAAATAACCTCACAACGTACGATCGGCTTGAAAGAAAAATGGAAGAAACAAGTAAAAACAGTCAAGATCCAAATTATCTATGTTTGTACATTGAAGCAACTTTTTCTGTATTGATTCTTTAAACGAAAAAACCTAGGTTCCTATTCCTGCCGAGATGATGATGGGATGCGGCAAATGCAAAAAGATGGCCTAAACCATTTTGTTAACTACATGGAGCTTTGCTGAGATAGGAGACACTGTTCCAGGTGGAAGGACACAGGAAAATTGTTTGTTCTCAGTGTCCTTCAACCATAGAGATGAGTAGATGGAAGGCATCCTTGGCCATAATAGTGCCCCTAGGGTTCAGTGCTACACCATTGGTTTTTGACTGGATAGAGTAGTGGTAATATCACTGCGCTACAACTGTAGAGACAAAGGATCCAATCCTGGTCAGAGCATCTCCGGAGCAAGTATTCATGGTTAGTGAGCCTAATGATGCATAATTGGATAGCATGGTGGTAACACCTCTGCTCCAAATGGTGGAGAAGCAAGTTTGATTCCTAATCAGAGCACCTCACCTGTGCATCTCTGATTTAGGCCCTTGGAGAAGCAGGTTACTGTTTCAGAACTCTGGATGTTCAACCTCACAGCAGCACGTCACTGCTCTACAACCATGGATAGCAGTTTTGGATCTCAACCACAACACTCCACCTCGAAGTGTCCTTGGGCAAGACAGAGAAAACATTCAGAAAGACCCATTTGTTGAGATTTACTGTTGAGCTTTAGGGAGAGCCTCAAACATCAAAGGGATCCAAGCTCACAAGTAGCACAAGAGGAGATCAGGAGCATGTGTGGTGGCTGACACGGACAGTGAATCGGTGCACAGGTAATCTGCACAGGTAATCTGCAAGGACAAGGTGCACCTGGCTTCCAAGTGAGTAGTAGAACACTCGGTTAGGAACCATGGTGGTGTGGGATGGTGGCACAGGTAAGGATGAAAATCTGGCTAAAAGTCTACCTAAGGCATTGCTGGTGAGCAGGTACATTGCTGTAGCACTGACATGGACAGGGCCTTCCTCCGGCGTCTTCGTGTCCCTGCCCTGGATTCCTTACAATACCACTTCTCAGATCCATACAGAAAATACATTTCATTCATTTTTCATTCAAAGTCGGGTGGCACGGTTTTCAACCGAACTGTAAAATCAGCATATATAAACATGAATCCTATAAACCTTTTTTTTTATTTTCTGGCTGGATAATATGTTGTTGTTTTTATTCTTTTTTTTTTTTTTTAGTTTCAAAATTTTTATTTTGTAACAGTGTCATCAATACAACTAACAGTAAACGGCCGCGCAGGGCCACAGCAGGCTAGTCAGCAGGAAATCAACGCAGATAAACATCCCCAAATAGGGGGGGTCTCATCGAACTAGAAATCAAAAATTAGTTTGTCAGCAGGAAACATTGCATCATCACTAGGAATTATGTTCACAACGCTATCAAAAAGATGGTAATCCAAATAACAGAGAGAGAAGAGAAGGAGAGAAAAAAAAAAAAAAAAAAAGGGGGGGGTGGGGGGTGTGAAAAATGGCAAAGGCCATTGCCGTGACGCTCCTGGCACACTCCTGAAGGAGGCCATGGAGGGACAATGTCACGGGGCCCAGGACCCTAAGGGCCAATCATAACGCAAAGTCATGGTGGCGCGCCTCAGGCATCCCAGTAATGCCAGAGAGAAAAAAAAAAAAAAAAAAAAAAAAAAAAAGGGGGGGGGGAATGGATACACCATCTTCTGCAGTACAAGCCTTTGAGGAATAACGTGAGAGAGAGAAAGAAGAAAAAGAAAGAAGAAAAAAAAAAAAAAAAAAAAAAAATGAAATAAACATCCCCAGATAGGGGGGTCTCATCAGGTAATAGTACACATATATAAGGGTAGGGGGAGGGTCATAGATCAAATACTTAGAAACATATAAGTTGAGACATCGGGGGTAGAAAATACTCGGCGTAAAGACCAAAACATTGGGTAATCTCAGAGTGGTAGAGTCATTGGGTGCAGTGGAAAAAAGGCAGGGGAAGAGAAAATGAAAAAAGCATCATGGAGGGGATGGTCGTTCAAAGTTCAATGTGGTCTTGAAGCAAGCAAATTAACACAGTCAGCCGGTGTCCAGCAAAGGAGGCCGGGCCACCACAGGCAGGTACATGCAGGGCCGTCCAGATGTCTCCGTCCCCTCAGGCGTGTAGGCTCGGCCGAGAAAAACCTTGCAGGGTAGAACCGCTTGAAAACTCCGTGCGCACATCCATGTCGTCTTGACCTCTAGCTGTTTTTTATGTCTTCGGAAGGGCCGGGTTGATCTACGATCTCCAGATCTCCTCCGGAGATCCACTCGTTGCCGCCTGCGCCTCCGCGCCTTCCTGGCTGCCAATCGATCGAAGCTGCCAGTCCCCTTCTTTCGGGGGAGCACCTCCGGCCCCCACCTGCCATCGTAATTCCCATCTGGGGGGGCGACTGGCAGCCGCAGCGTCTCCAGCAAAAATCAAGGGCATTCCCGGAGGACGAGATCCTGTAGCCGCAACCACTTCCACACCTTCCCCTGCGCCTCCTCCCACAGCGACAGGAGGGCAGAGCACCGCAGGATATGGCGGGGTGCCGGCCCAGTTCTCTGTACACCGCTGAGCCCCCGCATCCCAGCAGCCTCTCAGTGTGGCCAGCATCTTACGCCATAGCCCCTTAGTGAGCGGCCATCTGCGTCTTCCCCCTCCAGCAGAAGTAAGCACGCATCCATGCCACTAATAGCGGCGTCCACAGCTCCGGTGGGGGAGGGTGAAGGCCCATCTTGTCTGTGACCTGCAGGTCCGTCCGCTGCCTCCGCGAGCCCGTCACCCAGGGCAGTAGGGAGATGAGGGCCCTCCATCTCTACAGTCCGCCGTGCAGATTCGGTCCGGGGTATGCGTTCAGCGCCACGAGGTCTCAAGGCTTCTCACCAGTGGTAGGCCTCAAGATGGCCGCCGTCTCCTCGGTCCAGTCACCCGATCACGACAGCCAGGGTCGTCTCACGTCCGGAGGGGGGACTAAACGGCCCCCGGACAAGTCGAAACCGGTGGCCAGCCACTCAGACCCAGGTTCGGCAGAAAAAGGTACTCCTTAAATCAGTTATAGGTCCCCAAAAGGAGCAGACGTGCGGAGCTCCAGTGAAACACGTCCGCTCCTGTGAACAGCCGGCCACGCCCCCCGTTGTTTTTATTCTTGACCTTTAATTTATAATTATTTTTATTATTTATTTTTACAATTTTTTTTGTCATTTTTAACGTGACTAAAAAGAGATATGTTTTTTTTTTTTTTATTCTTGATTTTTTATTATTATTTTACCCTTTAAATCACTTGCATAATGTGTGATAAAATATTTGCAATTTATTTGTGTCTTTGTTTTTTTCAAATTATGTCTAAAGGTGAAATAAAGACATCACAATGAAAAAAAATAATGACCTTACTGTTATTTAATTGGTCAGGCTGCACATGGTTAATCAGTCTTAATATGAAACAACCTACAATATCATGTCTCAATATCATTTATGGATTTATTCATTGGGCGACACATTTTCCTATAAATGGATATTTTGGGATTATTTCTGGCTGAATACTAACAGGTATTTTTTTATATTTTCGTGGATTTTCTTTATTATTATTATTATTATTAACCCTATTAAGCCAGTTGTAGCATATTTGATATATTATTTGAAATTGAATTGTTCAATTTTTTATGCCTAAAGGTGCAAGAAAGAGTTCACGTTGAATTTTTTTTTTTCAATTCTGACTATTATCTCATTGGTCAGGCTTTACAGGGTTAAACATTTATTATTATTATAATTAATTATATTAACCCTATAAAGTAATTTATATCATATTTGATACTTTGTTTTAAATTTAATTGCTAATTTTTTTATGTCTAATTTTTTAAATTTTCTATTATTTCATTGGTCAGGCTTTACAGGTTTAAGCATTTTTTATTATTATTATTATCATTATTATTCGTATAATTAATTATATTAACCCTATAAAGTCATTTGTATCATATTTTTTTTTCCAAATTACGTCTGAAGGTGCAACAATGAGTTTGTGTTGAATTTTTTTTAAATTTTCTGACTATTGTTTAATTGGTCAGGCTGTACAGGGTTACTCGTTCATATTATCACACATCCTACAAAACGTGTCAATATCATCGGCGATTCTATTCGTTTAGATTTCATCAATATTTTCAGAATCAAATTTTCTCTGCGTTTCGACTTTTTTATTTTATTTATTGTATATTATACAACAATAAAAATTTATTACGCAATAATATTTATTATAGTTAATAGATATATAAAAAATAAATAATCTATATTTCATTATTTTTTGCTTCGCCGTATTACATTTATTACCTTTTTATTCCCCCCCCAAATTCCTCCCGCCGTGTTCCGAACGACATGATAGGTCTGACCCCCCCCTCGAAACGTCGAAACAAATTGCACAGAACCCGACTATATTTTAAAATAATCCTTTGCTCGGAAGCGTCACTTTATTCTGCCACGGCTTCCCTTTTTCATTATTACACCGCGGGGGGAAAACGCTTCGGGGAATTATTATGTTAAACAGCATTTTTAAGGGAAAAAAAGAAAAATAAAGACTTAGCATTTTTTTTTTTTTTCAAATAAATAACAGCCTGACGCTTAGTGTTAGTATGGAAATACATACGGGGACATTGAATGTTGTTGTAGGCCGGGAACTTCTAAGACGTACTTAATATTAAGGGTCAATTCCCGCCACCCTATAGACGCGCGCACTCTGTCATTACACATGCATATTATTAAGGGCTTTGGGATGCAAAAAAGCATATAGTGTGTAAGCCTGGTTAAAAAGAGACGAGAGCGGCCTGGAAAAGGTAATTATATACGAGCTTCTACCTTTGACAGTTTTCTTTCATATTCATTCAGCTGGGTTCTGAATAGCGATGTGTATACAACACCCACAAGAAGGGGAGAAAATCTAATGTAAATCCCACCAGATTATAGACTTTCTGATTGCATGAATTTCAAGCGGCTAAAAAAAATGGAACTTTATTATGAGAGGCTATTATCCTGCGAGGAAGATTCCGGGCCCTTTCCGTGTGTTTCTGCCAAACATTCCGAGAGATCCAGCACCTTCCTGCGCGATACAGACAAGAGGAGGCAGAGGGACGGACTGACAGGGATATACAGGCAAGGAAACAGACAGACTGACAGGGATATACAGGCAAGGAAACAGACAGACTGACAGGGATATACAGGCAAGGAACAGACAGACTGACACAGGGTAAACAGGCAAGGAACAGACAGACTGACAGTGAGATACAGGCAAGGAAACAGACAGACTGACAGGGATATACAGGCAAGGAACAGACAGACTGACAGGGATATACAGGCAAGGAAACAGAAAAACTGACAAGGATATACAGGCAAGGAAACAGACAGACTGAAAGGGATATACAGGCAAGGAAACAGACAGACTGACAGGGATATACAGGCAAGGAAACACAGACTGACAGGGATATACAGGCAAGGAAACAGACAGACTGACAGTGAGATACAGGCAAGGAAACAGACAGACTGACAGGGATATACAGGCAAGGAAACAGACAGACTGACAGGGATATACAGGCAAGGAAACAGACAGACTGACAGGGATATACAGGCAAGGAAACAGACAGACTGACAGGGATATACAGGCAAGGAAACAGACAGACTGACAGGGATATACAGGCAAGGAAACAGACAGACTGACAGGGATATACAGGCAAGGAAACAGACAGACTGACAGTGAGATACAGGCAAGGAAACAGACAGACTGACAGTTTTTTCAGGCAAGGAAACAGACAGACTGACAGGGAGATACAGTCAAGGAAACAGACAGACTGACAGGGATATACAGGCAAGGAAACAGACAGACTGACAGGGATATACAGGCAAGGAAACAGACAGACTGACAGGGATATACAGGCAAGGAAACAGACAGACTGACAGGGATATACAGGCAAGGAAACAGACAGACTGACAGTGAGATACAGGCAAGGAAACAGACAGACTGACAGTTTTTTCAGGCAAGGAAACAGACAGACTGACAGGGAGATACAGTCAAGGAAACAGACAGACTGACAGGGATATACAGGCAAGGAAACAGACAGACTGACAGGGATATACAGGCAAGGAAACAGGCAGACTGACAGGGATATACAGGCAAGGAAACAGGCAGACTGACAGGGAGATACAGTCAAGGAAACAGACGACTGACAAGAAGATACAGGCAAGGAAACAGACACACTGACAGTGAGATACAGGCAAGGAAACAGACAGACTGACAAGAAGAAACATGCGAGGAAACAGGCAGACTGACAAGAAGATACAGGCAAGAAAACAGACAGACTGACAGGGAGATGCAGGTGAGGAAATGGACGACTGACAAGAAAATACAGGCAAGGAAACAGACAGGCTGACAGGGAGATACAGGCAAGGAAACAGACAGACTGACAAGAAGATACAGGTGAGGAAACAGACAGACTGACAGGGAGATGCAGGCAAGGAAACAGACAGACTGACAAGGAGATACAGGCAAGGAAACAGACAGACTGACAAGAAGATACAGGCAAGAAAACAGCCAGACTGTCAGGGAGATACAGGCAAGGAGACAGACAGACAAACTGAAAGGGAGATGCAGGCAAGGAGACAGAAAGACAGACTGACAGGGAGATATAGGCAAGGAGACAGAGAAACATGAAGATATACATAAGGAGACAGAGAGAACCAGACAAGGAGAGACAGACAGACTGACAGACAGGAAAATGCAGCTGAGGAGAAAGAAAGAAAGAGACAGACAGCCTGACAGGGAAATATAGGTAAGAAACCAGGGAGATACAGGCAAGGAGATGGAGAGACACACAGCCAGACTGACTGGACGATGCAGTCAAGAAGAAAGAGAAAGGCAGACTGACTGGCAATATAGACAAGGAGATGGAGAGACAGACTTGCAGGAGAATGCAGGCAAGGAGACAAAAAGAGACAGACAGACTGACAGGGATATATAAGCCTGGAGACAAAGAGAGTCAGACAGACTAAGAGAGACACACAAGGAGATGCAGAAAGGTGACAGAAAATGACACAGACTGACAAGGAGATGCAGGCAAGGGGCAGGGAAAGAAAGATGGAACAATAGGGAGATACAGTCACGGAGACAGACTGACAGGGAGCGACAGACAAGGCGGATAAAAAGAGACAGATTGACAGGGACAGACAGACAGACAATGTGACATTGAGAGACACAAAGAGGGATACAGGCAAGGGGTCCAAAAAGAGGCAGACACAATGGGAAGGATATACAGACAAGGAGGGACAGGGAGAAAAAGACAAGAAGACAGACAGACTGACAAGGATATACAGACAAGGAGGAACAGAAAGAAAAAGACAAGAAGACAGACAGACTGACAAGGATATACAGACAAGGGGAAGGACAGGGAGAAAAAAGAGTAGACAGACAGACTGACAAGGAAATACAGACAAGGAGGAACAGAGAGAAAAAGACAAGAAGACAGACAGACTGACAAGGATATACAGACAAGGAGGGACAGGGAGAAAAAGACAAGTAGACAGACAGACTGACAAGGAAATACAGACAAGGAGGAACAGAGAGAAAAAGACAAGAAGACAGACAGACTGACAAGGATATACAGACAAGGAGGGACAGAGAGAAAAAGACAAGAAGACAGACAGACTGACAAGGATATACAGACAAGGAGGGACAGGGAGAAAAAGACAAGTAGACAGACAGACTGACAAGGATATACAGACAAGGAGGGACAGGGAGAAAAAGACAAGAAGACAGACTGACAAGGAAATACAGACAAGAAGGAACAGAGAGAAAAAGACAAGAAGACAGACAGACTGACAAGGATATACAGACAAGGAGGGACAGGGAGAAAAAGACAAGAAGACAGACAGACTGACAAGGATATACAGACAAGGAGGGACAGGGAGAAAAAGACAAGAAGACAGACAGACTGACAAGGAAATACAGACAAGGAGGAACAGAGAGAAAAAGACAAGAAGACAGACAGACTGAGAAGGCGATACAACAGACAAGGGGGTCAGGAGAGACAAACAAGGACCAGCGAGAGCTAGACAGACAGGGAGATACAGACAAGGACACAGAAAGACAGACAGACTGGCAAGAAGATGGATAGAGAGATAGATAGAGTAAACATGGATAAGTGTGTGTGTGTGGTGTGTGTGTGTGTGTGTTGCACCTAGCTTTGTACACACATGTTTGTAAAGTTCGAAATTACAATAAAAATGTGCAGCAACGTCCATAACTCACAGAAAAATAATAACAATATTAAACAGAATGCTAAATGAAGTCAGATGTCCTCCCTGGCTGGCGATCAGACCCACATGTTAGTGCCGAGGCCTCAAATTACCAGACACTGTGCTTTGTCTCAGCCACCCATCCGACCAACACAGCTCCAACCAAGACACAGACTAAGGACATTTTCCCATATTAGGTTAAATCCATTAGGTCTATGTGGGGTTTATTCCATTTGTTTTCGCTCTATTTTTGGAAATGAATTGGACTTTATTATATTTATTTATATTTTTATTATTTAGTTATTAAGAGGTTCCTCCACCCACCCCACCCCGAACATCTCCAAAGTGTGTCGCTCTTCATGGAATTCTAAGGTTTAATTGCACTGCTGAGGGAAGAGAAGAAGACCTTGCATGTATTTTTGTTTTTGTTTTATTTGATGATTTATTTTCTCAGGTATCAGTGTCCTCAGGCTGTGTGCGCCGAGCTCTATGACACCCTAAAAAAATACAAATACGGCTACCGAAAACAGCCATGAGCTGTGAGCCTTGCACCTACGTCTGGCCACACAAAACGGAAAGTACTCCAGGCATGGTAGGATGCCACAAGTCAGTCGGAGGCCAGACACTGTTGATATTCCACAAAATACAGTAACTCTGCACTAAACATCAAAAAATATCTGATGGGAAGTGTGGAGGTAACATCACTGCTCTACAAACATGGAGGTGCAAGTTCGACTCCCAGTCAATGCACCTCTACTACAACCATGGAGGCACAGGTTTGACTCCCTGTTGGAACACCTCAACAGCAAGTGTCCTTGGGCCATAAACCTTGCGAGACATACTGGTCCATTGCTCAGGGATGGTCATAGAGGTCTGCCAAAGGGAACAAAAGAAATCGTCATGCAAGAAGCAATATTACATGAGGAATCATTTTGTCCACCATGGAACCCTCGGTGGCATGGGGCGTGAGACCTGGACCCTGCTTACAAATCCGTAGAGGCAGTCCTGGGTCCTCTGTAAAAATCCATGTAGAGACATTGCAGAAAATTGAGCTCATAACAGTACATGATCCTACAAGTTTTAGTAGGACCTTGAAACCACCCCACTACAGGGAAATAAGGCTTAAAGTGGCAGGAGGGACAGGACAAAGGGACAAAGGTCTTGTAGACATAGTATAAGGGGGCTCAAAACATGGGTCCTGATATAAGTGGGCTAGAGAAGACATGGGAAAATTGTATAAGTGGGCTCAAGAGATGAGACCTAAGACTGGGACCTAGTATCAGGGGACTCAAGAGACATGGGCACAGAGTATAAGTGGGATAAAGACGTAGGACATTTTATCAGAGGACTCAAGACACGAAACATAGTATCAGGGGACTCAAGAGTCAGACATGGGACATAGTATAAGTGGACTTAAGATATGGGGACATAGTGTAAGTGGGCTCACGATATGAGGATCTAGTATAAGGGGGTCCAAGACATGAGAGCTCTGACCCAGTATAAAGGGACTCAAGACATGGGGGCATAGTGTAAGGGGGCTCAAGATTTGGGGGATCTAGTATAAGGGGGTCCAAGACATGGAGAGAACTCTGACCCAGTATAAATGGACTCAAGATATGGGGGAAATAAGGAGGTCCTAGACACAAGACCCCTAGACATGGGTTCCTAGTTTAAGAAGACTCCATAAATGTGAACATTGGGATCCAAGACATGGGAAACTCTGACCTAGTTAAAGTGTCTGAAGACATGAGAACCCAAGACATGGGGTTCTAGTTTAAGGAAAATCAGGAAATGTGGACCTAGTTTACGGAGACTCAACAAAACAAATAGGCACCTAATTTAAGAAGGTCCAAGACATGGGGACCTCTGACCTAGTGTAAGGGGGCTGAAGACACGAGAACCCAAGACATGGGGTCCTGGTTTAAGGCTCAAGAAATGGGGACCTAGTTTTAGCGAATCCAAGACATGGTAACCTCTGACCTATGGTAGTATAAGGGTTCCAAGACACGGGGAAATAGGTTAAGGATGTATTCCAAGGACATGCCTCCCAAAGCAGTGCCAAGACTAACAATCCCTGTCCTTTATCTCCTTAAAAATGTCCCCTGTACTTGAGGAACTGGGATTAAATGGACACCAGGTCACCATGACCACACTGGGGACATAGATCCTTTACTCCTGTGAGCATCATTTTGGATGCATAGGTGCTCTATTCTTGTTTTGGTTGCACCATGACCACACTAACTGGAAAGGAGGTATGCTCAAAACGACCTAGATGCCAAATTTGACTTTCTGAGGAAACACCCCATTTCTAGGGCATAAATTTGGGTTCCCATCAGGTTGAAGCACACCCGGGTGCTTTATTCTGGACTAAGAGTATGGAGAAGTAAAATGTGAGAATTTTGTCCATTTGTGACTGTCCTATACGTTCCATAATGTTCCTCCTCCGATTTGCTGCTCGTTGTGCAACAGCTTCTCTGCTGCCGGCTCCATCGTGCAACGCATCCGGCAAAACATATTAGATTAGATTACCCACGCACATAATAATATAATAGTATAAAAAATATAAAAACAGCCATTCCATTAACCAGATTTAGCTATTTTTATCTCATAACAATAATAACGTGGGGGAGCGAGGCCGTTTTATAGATTGCTAAGCTTTTAATTTCCTGATTATTTCCTCAGTGGGAGTTTCGGTACAATTTCTCCTGAGTTATTAGTTATTTTTCTTACTTTAGTGTTTATTTGCTTGTTTTTTTATTAATTTTTTTATTCTTAGTATTTTTATAGCCAGAGTCGGAACAGCAGATCGAGAGGCTGAGACGTCATATCCGAAAGGTTGCAACTCTATTCCGGTACTCTCTGGACAATTTTGCCTCCGTTCCTGAGATACACAAGTACGAGGGGATGGACTCCCAGAAGGGATTACGATGGGAATCCCAAAACACGACCCTCTGCAGTTTACGCACTTCGATTTCCTACCCTTCGGTTATTGAAAAGCGTTGCAGAAACTGTTGGCGCTATATAAGTGATGATAATAATAATACCTCACTTAATCCACCGTCCAATGCTCATGCATGGACCTCGTATTATGTTGACTTTCGTTTGTTTAATGCCCCCACTTCACAGACCTTAGATCAAAGCTTCAGATCCTGACTCAACTTGACTCCACCGTTTAGATCAGGACTGTCAAACTCCAGCTCCCCAAATGTTTCTGAACTTCAGCTCCCATGACTTCCTCCCTGACCATCTATGACATCTACAGACTTCTGTGAATTGTAGACTGAAGTTTGACAGCCCTGGTCTACACATAGGCGTCTGATGCCCAAAGGCTCCTCCTCACCGAACCAGAAGTGATAGCTCTTTCAAACAGTCCAAACAAAAGCACTGGGTGCTATTTTATTGGATGCATCCAGTATGGCTTAAGCCATGCGAGATGTGTCTCGGAGTCAGAGGCAACTACAAGCTCAACCTCTCTTCTGTGTATGAAGCCTGTCCGAAACTGTACGGATCGGCAATGGGAACTCAATGGGTACTACATAAATAGTGGTGGTTGAGCTATGTTCTCAGCTACCTTAGTGGTGCTTTAAAATTGGCCAATGAAAAAGCTCCGGGATCTATGTTGTAGACATGTGCACAGCACAAAATTTCGTTTTGAACTAATGGATTAGTCCTAAAATGCACTTTATTTAGTTGCTAAAGAAATTCGTTTTCAGTTTTTTAGTATGAAAACTAATTTCATTCATCCGAAAACCAGTGGATACAATTACTATTGTAGCGGCTCCTCAGAGGGCTGAGATCGCTGCTTGTTACAGTATCTCTCACTCTCAGCACAATGTGGGCCATATTACATAGTTGGTGCTAACTTAACCAGAGCTGTTGTAAACTTCCCAGAGCCATTATAGCCTATGGAGGTTTTCAGTTTACAACAGCTCTGGGTAAGTTAGCACCAACATTGTAATACTGCCCCGTGTCAGGCAAAGCTGTTACAGTAACTGACTGCTGCTCATCACAGCGCTCAGACTTTCAGTAAAACTAGTAAATAATATTTTTATATATAAGAGGTTAGAACAATATTATTTCCTTGTTTTACTGAAACTGAGCGCTGTTACAGTCAGTTACTGTAACAGCTGAGCCTGATACATTGTACTGAGAGATAATATAACAAGCAACCGATCTCAGCACTCACAGCCACTGGATTAAGGGCTAAAAAAAGAGGCTCCTCTCTGTATAATGTTTAGAACATCCTCCTGCATTAATTAATACCCCTCTCTGTATAATGTATACAACATCCACCTGCATTAATTAATACCCCTCTCTGTATAATATATAGAACATCCACCTGCATTAATTAATGCCCCTCTCTGTATAGAACATCCTACTGCATTGGCATGTGGAGGGTGCAGAACTTTGGATGTTGTGATGTTGCGCTCTTCATTGCTGGTCTCCTTCACTCAATGTAATATCACAAAAAGGACTGAATCTAAAATATAGTGCATTTTATTTTAGTTTCTTTCGTTTTTTGTACTGAGCAGTTTCATTTCTCTTGAGTCATACGAAAACGAAATTATCCCAAAATTCGGACTAAATCGTTTTAGTACTAAAATGAATGCACATGTCTACTATGTTGCTATTTCATTGGACAGATCCAGTATGGTTTATACCATACAAGATGGTTCTGGGAGTTAGAGGCAGTTACGAGATCAGTCTCTCCTCTGTGTGGGCAGCCCATCCGAATGGAACTGGATGGAGTGACGCGACCACCACCCAACGATCATGTTCTCCAATGTCATAATGATATTATGTATGTGGATGGGTTTTAGGGAATAGCAAGATAATCTGTACAGATAATATATATTTATTATCTTATGCTTGGAACCTGAATAAAAATAGCATAAATTAATAATAATTATACAAATAATACAAAAATATTAATAATACATTTAATAATACTAATACAATTATTAGAAATTCAAATATTTAAAATAATAATAATATAATAATAATACAAATAAATTATAATACTAATAATGACAATAACAAAAATCTATAATTTCATATTAATATTCGTATCATTATTATTAATTACAATAAAATAAGAACATAAATAGTAAATATTAATAATAAATTTAATGATAATGAAAATATAATAAAAATACTACAATAATATGATAATAATGTAAATAATAATAATAATAGAAACAAAAAATCTATAATTTCCTATTAATATTAGTATAATTATTAATAATTACAATAAAACAAGAATAAAAATAGTACATATTATTATTATTATTATTCTTTATTTATAAAGCGCCAGCATATTCCGCAGCGCTGTACAACATTTGACAAACAGTACAGGAGGAGATGAGGGCCCTATTCCCGTAGGAACTCACAATCTAGGAGGGTTGGGGTTGGAAACAGGAGGAGAGGACTGTAAGGTGAGAGTGATTGATGGTTGCGTCAGTGAGTTGGGGGTCGGCTTCCCTAAATAGGAACGTTTTAAGGAGCGTTTGAAGGAAGAGAAGTTAGGGGGAAGTCTGACAGTATGAGGAGAGAGCGTTCCAGAGAGTGGGGGCTTTGCGTGAGAAATCCTGCAGTCTATCATGGGAAGAGGTGATGCGGGGAGAAGCTAGGCGCAGGTCACTGTTTGACCTTAGGAGCGGGCTGGGGTGTATTTGGTGATTAGTGAGGACAGGTAGTGGGGAGCTGAGTTAGTGAGGGTTTTGTAGGTAAGGATAAGGATTTTGAACTTAATTCTGCAGTGGATGGGGAGCCAGTGAAGGGACTCGCAGAGGGAGCGGCAGAGACAGAGCGGCGGGTGAGGTGAATTAGCCTGGCGGAGGCGTTCAGGATGGATTGTAGGGGGGAGAGGCGGGACAGAGGGAGGCCAGATAAGAGATTATTGCAATAGTCGAGTCGGGAGATTACCAGGGCGTGTAAGAGTTGTTTTGTGGTGACAGCGGTAAGAAATGGCCGAATTCTGGAAATATTACGCAGTTGGTATCGGCAGGAGGAGGAAAGAGACTGATGTGGGGGATGAAGGAAAGAGCAGAGTCAAGTGTAACTTCAAGACAGCAAACTTGGTTTGATGGGGAGATGGTGATACCCTCCACCGTGATAGAGAAGTCAGGAGGTGGGGAGGCATTGGAGGGAGGAATAAGTAGGAGCTCAGTCTTTGACATGTTGATCTTTAGGTGGTGGGAGGCCATCCAGGAGGAGATGCCAGATAAACAGTCACTGACTTTTGAGAGGACAGGGGGAGAGAGATCAGGGGTAGAGAGGTAGATCTGAGTGTCATCAGCATAGAGGTGGTAATTAAAGCCAAAGCTGTTGATGATTTTGCCCAGGAAGTAGGTGTAGATGGAAAAAAGCAGAGGACCAAGGACAGAGCCTTGAGGTACACCAACAGATAGAGGCAATGAAGAGGAGGAGTTACCAGCAAAGGACACACAGAAGGACCTGTTGGATAAATAGGAGTCAACCCAAGCGAGTGCAGTGTCACCGAGACCCAGAGAGTTGAGGGTCTGTAGAAGGAGGGGGTGGTCAACAGTGTCAAAAGCAACTGAGAGGTCAAGCAGGATGAGAATAGAATAGTGGCTGTGTTTTTTAGCAGTTAGGAGGTCGTTGGTGACTTTGGTGAGGGCAGTTTCAGTTGAGTGTAGGGGACGGAAGCCATATTGCAGGGGGTCAAGTAGGGAATTGGAGGACAGGAAGAGGGAGAGGTGGTTGAAGACTAGTTTTTCTAAGAGCTTTGATGTGAAGGGAAGCAGGGATACAGGGCGGTAGTTGGATGGAGAGTTGGGGTCTAGGGATTGTTTCTTTAGTAAAGGGGTAACTAGCGCGTGTTTGAAGGCGGATGGAAAGGAGCCAGTGGAGAGAGATAGGTTGAAGATGTTTTTGAGAGCAGGGGTGAGGGAGGAGGAGAGGGGAGGAATTAGATGTGAGGGAATGGGGTCGAGCGGGCACGTGGTGAGATGTGAGGAGGACAATAAGGAATTGACTTCCTCCTCAGTGGTTGGGAGGAAGCGGCAGAGGGTGGCAGAGGGGACCTGTGGGAGTGGAGGTGGCAGATAACTATCTTGTGTTGGGATGTTGCTTCTGATATTTAGAGTTTTACTGAGGAAGTAGTCTGCCAGGTCTTGAGCGCTGAAGGCAGCTGAGGGGGGAGGTGCAGGTGGGTAGAGGAGGGTGTTGAAGGTGGACCAGAGCCATTTAGGGTTGGAGGACAGCGTAGATATAAGAGATGAGAAGAAGGATTGTTTGGCCAAGTGGAGGGCAGAGGTGTATGACCGGAGAATAAACTTGAAGTGAACAAAATCAGTTTCAGAGCGGGATTTCCTCCAGGCACGCTCTGCAGTGCGGGAGCATCTTTGCAGGTAGCGAGTCTGGAGGGTGTGCCAGGGCTGAAGCTGGCGGCGTGGGGCCTTACAGAGTCGAAGAGGAGCAAGAGTGTCTAGAGCAGAGATAAGCGTAGTGTTGTAGTGATTAGTGGCAGCATCAGGGCAGGTAAAGGATGAGGTATGAGGGAGGTGGTGAAGTAGGTTGGAGAATTGATGGGGGTCCACAGCCTGTAGATTTCTGCGAGTGTGTGTGCGGGGTGGGGGAGCAGGGTGTTTAGGAAGTCCAGATAGGTTGAAAGAGAGAAGCTGGTGGTCAGAGATGGGGAAGGGGCGACAGTTGAACTCAGAAATGGAGCAGAGGTTGGAAAAGACCAGGTCAATAACGTGACCATCGCGGTGGGTAGGGAGGAGGGAGGATTGTGTGAGTCCAAGGGAGGATGTGAGTGAAAGAAGTTTGGAGGCAGCAGGGGCGGAAGGATCGTCAATGGGAATGTTGAAGTCCCCGAGAATTAGGCATGGAAGATTAGAAGACAGGAAGTGAGAAAGCCAGGTAGTGGTCAAAGAACTGGGAGGTTGGTCCCGGTGGGCGGTAGATGACTGCCACCCTGAGAGCCAGAGGAGAGAACAGGCGGATGCAGTGTGTCTCGAAGGAGGAGAAGAAGAGGGATGGGGGTGGAGGGAGATGCTGGTAGGTGCAGGTGGGAGAGAGCAGGAGCCCGACCCAGCCACCATTTCTCTCACCCGGTCTGGGGGTATGGCTGAAGTGTAGACCGCCATGTGAGAGAGCAGCAACGGAGGCCGTGTCAGAGGGAGTACATACTAATAATACCTTTAATAATAATGAAAATCTAATAAAAAAATACTACAATAATATGATAATAATATAAATAATAATTTTTCTTATTATATACAGTGGTAGTTATTATTAATAATAATATTTTTAAACGGAAATTATATTTATCCAATAAAAATGAAACCTAATAAGCTGCAAACGCCGTGCCATCGTCACTATAATTGTCACAATTTTCTGAAGGTGTCAGGGAATTCCGTGGCACAGAGCAGTGATTATTGATGATTAGGTAAATGACGTCTGCGAGCAGGAAAGCAGTAGCGTCCTTCGCTGTAATTTACCGTAATGAGATCATTTTATCTGATGGTCTCACGTGCGGCGTTTCAGATTTCACTTTACCTGCAGCTTTCATTTTATTTATTTATTTATTAGGACGATTACTTCCACGAAAAACAATCCCATTAAATTCCTCCCGGCCTTTGGGTTGAATATTTTACGCTTCCACTGCTGCCGTTGGAATCGCCCGTGACCGCCATTTGCAAACATCCCTCTGACGTATTGAAATCCGGGCATGTAATACCGGCCGGGTGGCTCCGATACCTTCTTTTTATCATCGGTGGATAAATGATAGAGAGGTGGGCTCGGAATTTTATCTTCCTGGATTGATGAAACTTAAATGGATTGAAATAACATTTTTAATTAGTATTGAGATGTGTAATTATTCTCTGCCAGTCCTGTTTACTCTGAATATTAAACCTACAGCACTCTCAGTGCATCCTGTTAGCAAATGTATCAGTCTCAGCCAGTCCTGTTTACCATGTTTATCCTTTAATATAAGTGCATCCTATACGGTAAAAGTATCACTGATCACATGTAGTACATATATTACTGTCTTAGCCAGTCCTGTCTGTCATATATATTAAATCTATGCCAGTCTCAGTGCATCCTGCAAAGTTAATGTATCACAGCCTCGGCCAGTCCTGTTTACCCTGCATAGTTACCCTACTATACTCTAAGCTAGACTTGCATTTTTAAGTTATCACAGTCTCAACACATCATGTTTAAAACATATATCTTAGCCTCAGCCAGTCCTGTTTACTATGAATATTAAAAATACTGTACTCCCTGCCAACCCCCCATAATAAACATAGAATATTCTCAGATCATCCTGTAGAATTTCTGGGTCCTGACAAGTTATCGTCTGCCTACATTATAAATGTATGAAAGCGTCAGGCGAGCCACGATAATAAATTCATTGTAAAATTATATGATCGCAATTATTTTAAATTTTTATTTCTTTACGTCCCATAATTTATTTCTGTAAAAGATGATTAAAAAAAAAGTACATTTTAACAGATTTCGATATCTGGAAGCAGCTGTCCATGCGTGATGGCAAATTGCCATTAATTACATTAATATTATATATTTTTTTATGTAATTATATATTATTACATGTTTATTTTTTTATAATTATATATTATTACATGTTTATTTTTTATGATTATATATTATTAAATGTTTATTTTTATTTTTTTAGGATTATATATTATTACATGTTTATTTTTTATGATTATATATTATTAAATGTTTATTTTTATTTTTCTATGATTATATATTATTACATGTTTATTTCTTATAATTATAT
The DNA here is from genome assembly GCA_009667805.1 of Leptobrachium leishanense. Taxonomy (NCBI): domain Eukaryota; kingdom Metazoa; phylum Chordata; class Amphibia; order Anura; family Megophryidae; genus Leptobrachium; species Leptobrachium leishanense. The sequence continues at coordinate 77,491,824 of CM019075.1, forward strand.
ATTATTATATGTTTATTTTATTTTTAATATATTTATTTATATATTATATATTTATTATATATTCCCAAGGAATCAATACATCGAGATTCCTCCGGTTTGTCCTAGGACTTAAATATTATATAATTATTAATTTAATCAATTATTTATTTTTTACTTTACAGAATGCTCGTGGCAGTGAAGGGGTTAAACCAGCCCCACCACTGGATGTCTGGATTCGAGATACACATGAAAAGGAATATTTACTAATTCACAGTAGCTCCAAATGAATATAATTTGCGCTGAGATCATCCGTGGAGCCTCGTAACCCACACTAAAGGGTCCGTTCATCTGGCGCCTCGCGGAATATCCTTTCAAACTAAATATGGAGGCCACCAGAGAGCTGCTGGACGCCATACAAGTTTGGATAAAAAGAAAAAAAAAATTCTTAATGAAAGTCATGTGAGCTTATAAGAAACGCGGACGGTAAATAATCAGCTTCACATTCTGTATCGGAATCTATAAACCAAGAAAACAAGACGCGGAAATACTCACATTACCCTCAAAAAAGTGTCACGTGGCTAATTTATTCAATTTTTCAAAGACTTTTCCTTGATAATTATGTAACCAGTCCCTCTGCTCCTCTAGATTGTAAGCTCCTGTGAGTCGGACCCTCTGCTCCTCTAGATTGTAAACTCCTGTGAGCCGGGCCCTCTGCTCCTCTAGATTGTAAACTCCTGTGAGCCGGACCCTCTGCTCCTCTAGATTGTAAGCTCCTGTGAGCCAGACCATCTGCTCCTCTAGATTGTAAGCTCCTGTGAGTCGGACCCTCTGCTCCTCTAGATTGTAAGCTCCTGTGAGCCGGACCCTCTGCTCCTCTAGATTGTAAACTCCTGTGAGCCGGACCCTCTGCTCCTCTAGATTGTAAACTCCTGTGAGCCGGACCCTCTGCTCCTCTAGATTGTAAGCTCCTGTGAGCCGGACCCTCTGCTCCTCTAGATTGTAAACTCCTGTGAGCCGGACCCTCTGCTCCTCTAGATTGTAAACTCCTGTGAGCCGGACCCTCTGCTCCTCTAGATTAAACTCCTGTGAGCCGGACCCTCTGCTCCTCTAGATTGTAAGCTCCTGTGAGCCGGACCCTCTGCTCCTCTAGATTGTAAACTCCTGTGAGCCGGACCTCTGCTCCTCTAGATTGTAAACTCCTGTGAGCCGGGCCCTCTGCTCCTCTAGATTGTAAACTCCTGTGAGCCGGACCCTCTGCTCCTCTAGATTGTAAGCTCCTGTGAGCCGGGCCCTCTGCTCCTCTAGATTGTAAACTCCTGTGAGCCGGACCCTCTGCTCCTCTAGATTGTAAACTCCTGTGAGCCGGACCCTCTGCTCCTCTAGATTGTAAGCTCCTGTGAGCCGGACCCTATGCTCCTCTAGATTGTAAGCTCCTGTGAGCCGGGTCCTCTGCTCCTCTAGATTGTAAACTCCTGTGAGCCGGACCCTCTGCTCCTCTAGATTGTAAACTCCTGTGAGCCAGACCCTCTGCTCCTCTAGATTGTAAGCTCCTGTGAGCCGGACCCTCTGCTCCTCTAGATTGTAAACTCCTGTGAGCCGGACCCTCTGCTCCTCTAGATTGTAAACTCCTGTGAGCCGGACCCTCTGCTCCTCTAGATTGTAAACTCCTGTGAGCCGGACCCTCTGCTCCTCTAGATTGTAAGCTCCTGTGAGCCGGACGCTCTGCTCTCTAGATTGTAAACTCCTGTGAGCCGGGCCCTCTGCTCCTCTAGATTGTAAGCTCCTGTGAGCCGGACCCTCTGCTCCTCTAGATTGTAAGCTCCTGTGAGCCGGACCCTCTGCTCCTCTAGATTGTAAGCTCCTGTGTTCACTCTGCTCCTCTAGATTGTAAGCTCCTGTGAGCCGGACCCTCTGCTCCTCTAGATTGTAAACTCCTGTGAGCCGGACCCTCTGCTCCTCTAGATTGTAAGCTCCTGTGAGCCGGACGCTCTGCTCCTCTTAGATTGTAAACTCCTGTGAGCCGGGCCCTCTGCTCCTCTAGATTGTAAGCTCCTGTGAGCCGGACCCTCTGCTCCTCTAGATTGTAAGCTCCTGTGAGCCGGACCCTCTGCTCCTCTAGATTGTAAGCTCCTGGTGTTCACTCTGCTCCTCTAGATTGTAAGCTCCTGTGAGCCGGACCCTCTGCCTCCTCTAGATTGTAAATTCCTGAGAGCCGGACCCTCTGCTCCTCTAGATTGTAACCTCCTGTGAGCCGGACCCTCTGCTCCTCTAGATTGTAAGCTCCTGTGAGCCGGGCCCTCTGCTCCTCTAGATTGTAAGCTCCTGTGAGCCGGACCCTCTGCTCCTCTAGATTGTAAACTCCTGTGAGCCGGACCCTCTGCTCCTCTAGATTGTAAACTCCTGTGAGCCGGACCCTCTGCTCCTCTATATTGTAAGCTCCTGTGAGCCGGACCCTCTGCTCCTCTAGATTGTAAGCTCCTGTGAGCCGGACCCTCTGCTCCTCTAGATTGTAAGCTCCTGTGAGCCGGACCCTCTGCTCCTCTAGATTGTAAGCTCCTGTGAGCCGGACCCCCTGCTCCTCTAGATTGTAAACTCCTGTGAGCCGGACCCTCTGCTCCTCTAGATTGTAAACTCCTGTGAGCCGGACCCTCTGCTCCTCTAGATTGTAAACTCCTGTGAGCCGACCCTCTGCTCCTCTAGATTGTAAGCTCCAGTGAGCCGGACCCCCTGCTCCTCTAGATTGTAAACTCCTGTGAGCCGGGCCCTCTGCTCCTCTAGATTGTAAGCTCCTGTGAGCCGGACCCTCTGCTCCTCTAGATTGTAAGATCCTGTGAGCCGGACCCTCTGCTCCTCTAGATTGTAAGCTCCTGTGAGCCGGACCCTCTGCTCCTCTAGATTGTAAGCTCCTGTGAGCCGGACCCTCTGCTCCTCTAGATTGTAAGCTCCTGTGAGCCGGATCCTATGCTCCTCTAGATTGTAAGCTCCTGTGAGCCAGGACCCTCTGCTCCTCTAGATTGTAAGCTCCTGTGAGCCGGACTCTCTGCTCCTCCTAGATTGTAAGCTCCTGTGAGCCGGACCCTCTGCTCCTCTAGATTGTAAACTCCTGTGAGCCGGGCCCTCTGCTCCTCTAGATTGTAAGCTCCTGTGTGAGCCGGGCCCTCTGCTCCTCTAGATTGTAAACTCCTGTGAGCCGGACCCTCTGCTCCTCTAGATTGTAAACTCCTGTGAGCCGGACCCTCTGCTCCTCTAGATTGTAAACTCCTGTGAGCCGGACCCTCTGCTCCTCTAGATTGTAAGCTCCTGTGAGCCGGACCCTCTGCTCCTCTAGATTGTAAACTCCTGTGAGCCGGACCCTCTGCTCCTCTAGATTGTAAACTCCTGTGAGCCGGACCCTCTGCTCCTCTAGATTGTAAGCTCCTGTGAGCCGGACCCTCTGCTCCTCTAGATTGTAAGCTCCTGTGTTCACTCTGCTCCTCTAGATTGTAAGCTCCTGTGAGCCGGACCCTCTGCTCCTCTAGATTGTAAATTCCTGAGAGCCGGACCCTCTGCTCCTCTAGATTGTAACCTCCTGTGAGCCGGACCCTCTGCTCCTCTAGATTGTAAGCTCCTGTGAGCCGGGCCCTCTGCTCCTCTAGATTGTAAGCTCCTGTGAGTCGGACCCTCTGCTCCTCTAGATTGTAAGCTCCTGTGAGCCGGACCCTCTGCTCCTCTAGATTGTAAGCTCCTGTGAGCCGGACCCTCTGCTCCTCTAGATTGTAAGCTCCTGTGAGCCGGACCCTCTGCTCCTCTAGATTGTAAGCTCCTGTGTTCACTCTGCTCCTCTAGATTGTATGCTCCTGAGAGCCGTACCCTCTGTCTGCTCCTCTAGATTGTAACCTCCTGTGAGCCGGACCCTCTGCTCCTCTAGATTGTAAGCTCCTGTGAGCCGGACCCTCTGCTCCTCTAGATTGTAAACTCCTGTGAGCCGGACCCTCTGCTCCTCTAGATTGTAAGCTCCTGTGAGCCGGACCCTCTGCTCCTCTAGATTGTAAGCTCCTGTGAGCCGGACCCTCTGCTCCTCTAGATTGTAAACTCCTGTGAGCCGGACCCTCTGCTCCTCTAGATTGTAAGCTCCTGTGAGCCGGACCTCTGCTCCTCTAGATTGTAAGCTCCTGTAAGCCGGACCCTCTGCCCCTCTAGATTGTAAACTCCTGTGAGCCGGACCCTCTGCTCCTCTAGATTGTAAGCTCCTGTGAGCCGGACCCTCTGCTCCTCTAGATTGTAAGCTCCTGTAAGCCGGACCTCTGCTCCTCTAGATTGTAAACTCCTGTGAGCCGGACCCTCTGCTCCTCTAGATTGTAAGCTCCTGTAAGCCGGACCCTCTGCCCCTCTAGATTGTAAGCTCCTGTGAGCCGGACCCTCAACTCCTCTAGATTGTAAACTCCTGTGAGCCGGACCCTCTGCTCCTATAGATTGTAAGCTCCTGTGAGCAGGACCCTCTGCTCCTCTAGATTGTAAACTCCTGTGAGCCTGACCCTCTGCTCCTCTAGATTGTAAACTCCTGTGAGCCGGACCCTCTGCTCCTATAGATTGTAAGCTCCTGTGAGCAGGACCCTCTGCTCCTCTAGATTGTAAACTCCTGTGAGCCTGACCCTCTGCTCCTCTAGATTGTAATAAGCTCCTGTGAGCCGGGCCCTCTGCTCCTCTAGATTGTAAGCTCCTGTGAGCCGGACCCTCTGCTCCTCTAGATTGTAAGCTCCTGTGAGCCGGACACTCTGCTCCTCTAGATTGTAAGCTCCTGTGAGCCGGACCCTCAACTCCTCTAGATTGTAAACTCCTGTGAGCCGGACCCTATGCTCCTCTAGATTGTAAGCTCCTGTGAGCCGGACCCTCTGCTCCTCTAGATTGTAAACTCCTGTGAGCCGGACCCTCTGCCCCTCTAGATTGTAAACTTCTGTGAGCCGGACCCTCAACTCCTCTAGATTGTAAACTCCTGTGAGCCGGACCCTCTGCTCCTCTAGATTGTAAGCTCCTGTGAGCCGGACCCTATGCTCCTCTAGATTGTAAACTCCTGTGAGTCGGACCCTCTGCTCCTCTAGATTGTAAACTCCTGTGAGCCGGACCCTCTGCTCCTCTAGATTGTAAGCTCCTGTGAGCCGGACCCTCTGCTCCTCTAGATTGTAAGCTCCTGTGAGCCGGACCCTCTGCTCCTCTAGATTGTAAACTCCTGTGAGCCTGACCCTCTGCTCCTCTAGATTGTAATAAGCTCCTGTGAGCCGGGCCCTCTGCTCCTCTAGATTGTAAGCTCCTGTGAGCCGGACCCTCTGCTCCTCTAGATTGTAAGCTCCTGTGAGCCGGACACTCTGCTCCTCTAGATTGTAAGCTCCTGTGAGCCGGACCCTCAACTCCTCTAGATTGTAAACTCCTGTGAGCCGGACCCTATGCTCCTCTAGATTGTAAGCTCCTGTGAGCCGGACCCTCTGCTCCTCTAGATTGTAAACTCCTGTGAGCCGGACCCTCTGCCCCTCTAGATTGTAAACTCCTGTGAGCCGGACCCTCAACTCCTCTAGATTGTAAACTCCTGTGAGCCGGACCCTCTGCTCCTCTAGATTGTAAGCTCCTGTGAGCCGGACCCTATGCTCCTCTAGATTGTAAACTCCTGTGAGTCGGACCCTCTGCTCCTCTAGATTGTAAACTCCTGTGAGCCGGACCCTCTGCTCCTCTAGATTGTAAGCTCCTGTGAGCCGGACCCTCTGCTCCTCTAGATTGTAAGCTCCTGTGAGCCGGACCCTCTGCTCCTCTAGATTGTAAGCTCCTGTGAACCAGGCCTATAGATATTACTATATAATAATTATTTTGTAACAGAACATATAAGTTCCATTTTAATACATATGTTTTGGTCCCTACATTCATGCTTCCTGCATCATAATCTTAATATTCCTCCCCGCTTCTCTTACAGCGCTGAGAGTGTTAATTGCAAGCTTGCTGCATTCCGTTATATCTTTTTTTCCTTTTTTTCTGTTTCTTTATTGTTTTGCAAGCAGCGGCAAACGCTCCTCTTAAAGCATCTCGCCTTAATAAGTGTAACATCAGGTAAGAATTAAACCTAATTGTAGTTTTGTGCCTAAGAAAAACACTCTGTGATGACAAGGTATTGCCCTCGGTTTTCGCAGGTTTTTTAGCGGGGGCTATTAAAAACACGCTAACAGCATCCTCTTGTAGTGCAGCAGAAAACACAATATACCTTAATTAGCCCGTACGAAGCTGCACAAAAGCCACGTAATAACAGCAACATTGATTGGAGTTACTCCAGAACGCGGTGCGAGGACGGCGAGCCTCCCCATCGCGCGCCGTTAGCGGTAAAAGAGTGGGAAAGGTTACTGCTCATCTCTGAGACCCAGACTGGAGATGAAAAAAATGCAAAAAAAAGCAAAAAACTAATAACAAAATGAATAAAACTAAAGAAAAACAAGATGTATACATTGTTTATCAATAGAAAGACTTGCTACATCAACAAAGAGAATAATAGAATTAATTAAAGCGCGTATGTTTACATATGTAACAGATTTATTTATTTTTTATATCACGCCCACGCTACCTGACGCTGTTGACCCGAGCTGACACGCATCCCTGGGTGACGCCTGTCAATCACTACTTGTCGCTTGACATGATTGACGCGGTTTCGTGGCCGCCAGTCGCGCAGGAGTCGTCGCCTGTACTCGTCGCTTCTTAACGACGGTGGAATCAGATCTTCAGCGGTGAAATTCTGACGAGTGGGTGCACTTTTAACTTTGTAATCCTCGCAGGCGAGCTTTCAATTTAATATAATTATCGCCACACGGTGATTTCAATTTAAAGTTTAATAACTGCTCGGCTGAATTACAGTCAAGTATCTACTTTATTAATGTAACCGGCTCGTGGAGGGACTGTGACAAAGGAGAAAGGAAATGTCTTTGCTCGACAGAGAAATTCTGAAACAGCTTTTCTTTTAATGTTTTAATAAATCCAATCTGGTAAAAGAAGCCGTTTAGCACTTGAAACTCTGTACTTATTGTCTGCCCATGGGGAGAGGTGATTCCGGGATCACAGATAGATACGGCTTCCATGTTTTTTGTTTATGTTTTCCATATGCCAGTGTCTATTACAAAGGAGTTAAAGGACATACTGTATACACAGATAGTAACAAACTCAAACCTAAAACAAGGACAAATAGTAACCTAACACTAATTACTAACCCTGACCCTAAAACTGGCCCTATCCTAAAACAAGGACAAATAGTAACCTAACACTAATTACTAACCCTGACCCTAAAACTGGCCCTAACCTAAAACAAGGACAAATAGTAACCTAACACTAATTACTAACCCTGACCCTAAAACTGGCCCTAACCTAAAACAAGGACAAATAGTAACCTAACACTAATTACTAACCCTGACCCTAAAACTGGCCCTAACCTAAAACAAGGACAAATAGTAACCTAACACTAATTACTAACCCTGACCCTAAAAGTGGCCCTAACCTAAAACAAGGACAAATAGTAACCTAATACTAATTACTAACCCTGACCCTAAAAGTGGCCCTAACCTAAAACAAGTACAAATTGTAACCTAATCCTAATTACTAACCCCGACCCTAAACGTGGTCCTAACCTAAAACAAGGACAAATTGTAACCTAACCCTAATTACTAACCCCGACCCTAAAACTGGTCCTAACCTAAAACAAGGACAAATTGTAACCTAACACTAATTACTAACCCGACCCTAAAAGTGGCCCTAACCTAAAACAAGGACAAATTGTAACCTAACCCTAATTACTAACCTCGACCCTAAAACTGGTCCTAATCTAAAACAAGGACAAATTGTAACCTAACACTAATTACTAACCCCGACCCTAAAACTGGCCCTAACCTAAAACAAGGACAAAGAGTAACCTAACCCTAATTACATAACCTAATACTAATTCTAACCCTAAAACTGACCATAACCTAAAAGAAGGACAAATAGTAACCTAACCCTAATTACTAACCCTGACCCTAACCTAAAACAAGGACAAATAGTAACCTAACACTAATTACTAACCCTGACCCTAAAACTGGCCCTAACCTAAAACAAGGACAAATAGTAACCTAACCCTAATTACTAACCCTGACCCTAAAACTGGTCCTAACCTAAAACAAGGACAAATTGTAACCTACCCCTAATTACTAACCCGACCCTAAAACTGGTCCTAACCTAAAACAAGGACAAATTGTAACCTAACACTAATTACTAACCCCGACCCTAAAACTGGCCCTAACCTAAAACAAGGACAAATAGTAACCTAACACTAATTACTAACCCCGACCCTAAAAGTGGCCCTAACCTAAAACAAGGAAAAATAGTAACCTAACCCTAACTACTAACCCTGACCCTAAAACTGGTCCTAACCTAAAACAAGGACAAATTGTAACCTAACCCTAATTATTAACTCTGACCCTAAAACTGGCCCTAACCTAAAACAAGGACAAATAATAACCTAACCCTGATTACTAACCCTGACCCTAAAACTAGCCCTAACCTAAAACAAGGACAGAGTAACCTAACCCTAATTACAAACCCTAACCCTAATACTAACCCTAACAGTAAAACTGACCCTTACCTAAACCAAGGACAAAGAGTAACCTAACCCTAATTACATAACCTAATACTAATTCTAACCCTAAAACTGACCGTAACCTAAACCAAGGACAAATAGTAACCTAACCCTAATTACAGACCCTAATCCTAACCCTCAAACTGACCCTTACCTAAACCAAGGACAAAGAGTAACCTAACCCTAATTATTATAAATCGTAATACTAATCCTAACCCTAAAACTGACCATAACCTAAAATAAGGACAAATAGTTACCTTACCCTAATTACAAACCGTAATTCTAACTCTAACACTGACCCTAACCTAAAACAAGGACAAATAGTAACCTAACCGTAGTTACAAACCCTTATACTAATCCTAACCCTAAAACTGACACTAACCTAAAACAAGGACAAAAATAGTGACGTACCCTAATTACAAACCCTAAAACTAATCCTAACCCTAAAACTGACACTACCCAAAACAAGGACAAATAGTATCCTAACCCTTATTGCAAACCCTAATTCTAACCTTAACCCTAAAACTGACCCAAACCTAAAAGAAGGACAAATAGTTACCTTACCCTAATTACAAACCCTAATTCTAACCCTAACCCTAAAACTGACCCTAACCTAAAACAAGGACAAATAGTAACCTAACTGTAGTTACAAACCCTAATACTAATCCTAACCCTAAAACTGACACTAACCTAAAACAAGGACAAATAGTATCCTAACCCTTATAGCAAACCCTAATTCTAACCCTAACCCAAAAACTGACCCTAACCTAAAACAAGGACAAATAGGAATCCAACCCACATTGCCAACCTTAATACTAATATTACTACTAACCCTAAAACAAACGCTAAGCATCTAATATTCCATGGGTGCTCCTCAGTTTTCACATAGTCTTAAAGTCGGCAATCACCTTTCAAAGGGCTGGCCTGCATTAGATGTTTAGCATTTTGGAGTTGACAATGTGGCCAGTTTTTAGTGGACTTGAATGTCTTTCTGTACATAGCATAAAGAGTTTTCACTGATGAGACCCATAACCATGTTGGGTTGTAGTTGACCTTCAGGATTTGCTTTGGAGGAAGTGTTAGAGACTCCTTTACTGTATAACAGTCTGGAGAAAAAATGAGTATTGTGAGTGATGCATGACATGCGTCGACTGAACAAAGTGTGGTTGGGAGAAACGTGTTGGAATCAGAAGGATCTCTCATTGACTGGCCAACTCTTCCAAAGGAATAACAATGCTTGATCACAGCATTCTGAAAAAGCCTTCTTATCAACATTAATGTCTTTTCCATTACAAATAAACTTAATAACAAGTTTGTTGATAAACATGGCCTAGTGTCTCTTCTTCTGAATATTCTTAGGAAATTTAGGCTAATACAAAGGTGGCCTTAATTCTCACCAAACCTGTGATATCAACTCTGTACTCATTGTCCCCTTACCAACTCATCATGGACAGGTGTGATGATCCCAAACCATCTTCTAGCACGGTATAGTATTTCCTGATATGGGAATTTTAACAATTGTTTGTGTCTGCTATGACATCACATGTAGTTTTAAAACCTTTTTGAGACGCCACATGGTGGGCCCCACTTGACCAGACATAATTTCCGAGAATATGGATTTCGAATCACCAATGCATCCATCCAGATCATAATCAGCAACATTTAATCTGAGACCCACTTTTTTGAGTTCCCAACAATTGGAGATTTCAATAAAGTATCTTTCGGAGCATCTTAAATTCTTTTGTCTTTGGAGGCACCAGTAGACCCAGATACTTTCAGAAGAACGTGAACTTTTTGTTAAAATTTTAAAATCGATTGTTAAACAAAACATATATTTTATCCCAAAAAATGCTTTAAGCTCTTAAAGGATTCAGTGAATTAGTTGGATTCTTGGTTTTACCACTTGATAAGTTTTCATTCTTTCTGAAATTACCACCATTGGACATGTCTACCATGGGTTATCCGTCCCTTAATGGGTTTCACACATTGTTTTTTTTTATAGTTAACCAATGCTCATTTATAGAATGGGCAACGATTACACATCCGGTTTCTATCATCGTTCCGAGACATCACACCACATTTTGCTTTGCCCGGCAAGACGAATAGAAAGGAATGACTTCTATGAGACTTCCTGACTCATCTGAAGAGCTCCTGGACAACTAGATCTCCATGTCTTAAAACAATGTCCTTTCTGAAAATGAAATGGTTTGCAAGTTTTAGCTGATGAGCCATTGTCCTTCATCGACCTCAAAAGTGTCATCCACTGACACAATGAACACCCACCACCCTGAGAAAGTATGCGATTGTGGTGGAACTCTTAATTGAGTCAAATTACACTGAGGCTTAATTGTGGGCTGCCGAAATGAAAAAGGAGGCATAACCAATATGAGCTTTATTTTCCTTTTTTCACATTAACGTTGACAACATAAAAGAAACAAGTCAGTGTTGTAATTTCCACAGCGCTAATGACAGAGTGCTCTACTAGGCGTTCCTCAGGGCTATGGTTGTGTTGAGTGATTTCACAGCAAAACGGAAACGTTTCGGATGCGATGAATGAGTCTTATTTTCATGGAAGGATTTAAAGCCAGTCTAACATTTTATTATGGTCTCTCTGTCAGCTCCATCCGGCAAAAAATGTATATAATTTATAATAATGCTTAAATTATGCGTCTAATCCTGCATGGTTGGATCCCGATTTTCGTCTGAACCGAAAATTCGATTTGGTTCGCCTAATATTTCATTTCATTTCGGATTGATTATGATCGATTCCGACATCAGAAATCCATATGCTGCTCACTTTTTATAAAGAATTGTCAATAAGGGGTTATTCAGAGAGATTCGAAAAGTCACCGCATGTTCGGTGACCTCTCGTTCCCCACACTTCAGGGTGATTCGGCGATTCCTAGTTCGCTGACCCTGCGGTGTATTTAGCAAGCACCGCAGGGCCCCCTTAGTGCAGGGAATACTTGCCGCAAACCCGCAGAACACTCACTGAGCACTCACCTAAAACCCGCAGAAACCGCCGGAAAAACCCCGCCGTACATGCCGGAAAAACCCGATTTGCCACCGATCACAGCGCAGAGCAGCTGCCGGAAAACCTGACAAGCAGATGAATGGGGTGAAAAAAAAAAACCAGTATGCTTGTAAGTTTCAAAATTGAAACGCTGTTTGCAAAAGCAACTATTGAACGAAAATGCCTGAAATTTACATATAAGATCCTATGGATGATAATAAAAAGGTCTGTTACAGAAAAAAGAAAAAACGATTTGAAAAAAAGTGAAAAACATTTTTGCTGAAAAAATCCCGAAAAAATGCCTAAAAGATCCTAAAAAATCTATAAATAAAGAGACTATTTACAGCAGAATAAAATAATAAACAGTTTATTAGATATTGTATTAAAACAGGAATATTTTTAACATTGAAGCCTATGGGATTCGCCTGAATAAACCTGCCGAATGAAACCACCGAACAGCAGGGCATTTCGGCAACTTTTTCCTGCTGTTTCGTGTTCTCTGAATAGACAAACCATTGCTTCTCTATGGGGATTCACTGTCCTCGAACAGGCATCGTACGTGCAGGCAATTCGCCAGAATTTGGGGAACTGCCTGCTCTCTGAATACCTGAATGGCCCCGAAATGTCACCGTTCGCTGAATTGCAGTGTCCGGTTACATTTCGGCGACATTTCGGATCTCTCTGAATAACCCAACAGTTTCTTTTGCTACGACAATCCATCACAAAAAGAATCGATCCGGATCGATTCGTTATGTAGAGTTTCATTTTGTTTCGGTTACAGCCGAAATGCGATCCCGATCCGATATTATTTTTATCATAAACAAAAACTTTTTTTGATTTAAAAATACCTTTGTGTACTATTTGTATTTTTTTAAAAGACTTTTATTTTCTATATTTTAAAAGACAGTTTCTTTTGTTACGGCGATTCATCATAAAAAGAATCGATCCGGATCGATTCGTTATTTAGAGATTCGTTTTGTTTCAGATGCAGTCGATTTGCGACTCGTATTTTCGGAAATATGAATTACCGAAATCTCTTGACGAATGGCACACGTCTATTGAGTTTTAGGCCCAATGAAGGCTTTCATGTCTCCAGCACGCTTTGCATGTTTTTCCTGCATCTTGCTTTGCCGTACGCGCACGCGTACATTGTATATCCTTAAATGCAATATTCAGGAGTTACTTTATTAGGGCAGGAGTCTATGGCATAAATTGAATTATGTCGGAAATTTATACAGTTCATTTTGCCTCTCGCAGGAGATCCTCTCTCTAACTTTCTCTTGTGATAAAGAAACGCATTAACTTCTGTCAAAACCAGAAGGAGAATGATCATTTTTATTGAAATAAGAACGGAACGATAGTGTCAGCCCGTGAGTCCGAGAGATAAAATATTACATCTTATAAACATGCTACGTATGGGATTAGACAAGGGGTGCTCTGAATAACTCAACAGCCGAGGTAGTTAAAAAAACATTAGTGGTGCGTGGGGGGAAAAACAATACATTAGTGTGTAAAATAAAGTCATTTCCATATTGGCAGCGCGAAGCAAGGAGAAAAATAACAAAACAGCCCAAGAAATGGCACTTATTAAAGTATAGTAAAGCACAGTCGTCGACTCGTGGAGGACATGTATAACATGTTTATTGCACGGAGATCAGAATTCCGTCTTTACATTGTAAATATGTAAATGTGTTTCCTGCAGGCCCTTTGTTTGTGATGCAACAGCATAATGAAAAACGTGCAGGAACGGGCAAACTCCGGAAAAATCTGTACCGAGGGGGTTTGATGTTAGAGAACACAAGAGTTTTCTTGCTTTCCAGTCTTATATCCAAGGGGGGCATCAGTCCACCAGGTAGGTGTTTTGACCTCATGGAAGAACACCATCTCGCTGGCATGACTGGAGACCTCTTGATGCTCATTGGCCCAGGAATGAGGTATTTCCATGAGGAACCCCATTTTTAGCCCATATTTTTTTGGAACTCTATAGCAATCGATAATGTACCAGTGGAATGGCGTTCCAAAATTACACTATTACAATTTTTCCTTGTTGAAGTCTCTTGACCAGGTCATGTCTTGCCACCGCTTCTCATAAGTCAACGTTGGATTGCCTTTTACATATTCTACCAATTCTTCATGTTTATGCTCCTCCATCAACAAGTCCTTATTGAATGACGACACTACCTCTTCTTGCTCATCATGGTCTCTCCTGGTCTTCCTTCTTTACCCATTATTCCAAAAAACACTCAGATGCACAGCACACATGCTTTGTTGACCATCCATTGTTCTTTCCTTCAGACTGGTCTTCTCATCACTGTACCTTCTCAGGTCAACTCACCCGACCTCGTTATTCCGTCCTTTTATGCCTTTTACCTTATATGGTCGTCCATTGAGTAACCCAACCTTTGTGAATCTAAAATTTGTCAACACCAATTAAGCTAGATTTGACGACCAAACATGGTGGAGATGCAACCTTATAGCACTAGCATATAACAGTGGAAGGGTTGTTTGAAGTTCTCTGATGTCTACAACAACATATTGTAGCATGAAGGGATTTGGAGACACATAGAAACATAGAAACATAGAAACATAGAAAAATGTCGGCAGATAAGAACCTTTCGGCCCATCTAGTCTGCCCAATTACATGGATACTTTACCTGGATTTATCTTTTGTTTAGGATAGCCTTATGCCTATCCCATGCTTGCTTAAATTCAATTACTGTTTTGGCCTCTACCACTTCTACTGGAAGACTGTTCCATGTATCCACCACCCTCTCAGTAAAATAATGCTTCCTGATGTTACTTTTAAACCTTTGCCCCTCTAATCTAAGACTATGTCCTCTTGTTTTGCTATTTTGTTTCCTTTTAAATATACTCCCTTCCTCTACCTTGTGGATTCCCTTTACGTATTTAAATGTTTCTATCATATCTCCTCTGTCTCGTCTTTTTTCCAAGCTGTACATGTTAAGATCATTAAGCCTTTCCTGGTAACTTTTCTCCTTCAAGCCGTACACCATTTTAGTAGCCCTTCTCTGAACTCTCTCTAAGAGGTCTATATCCTTCTGGAGATACGGTCTCCAGTACTGCACACAGTACTCCAAGTGAGGTCTCACCAGTGCTCTGTACAGTGGCATGAGCACTTCCCTTTTCCTACTGCTAATACCTCTCCCTACACAACCAAGCATTCTGCCAGCATTTCCAAGCATTCTGCTAGCATTTCCTGCTGCTCTATTACATTGACTACTTACCCTTAGATCCTCTGAAATAATGACCCCTAAATCCCAACCCTCAGATGCTGAGGTTAGGACTGTATCAAATATTCTATATTCAGCCCTTGGGTTTTTACGTCCCAGGTGCATTATCTTGCACTTATCCACGTTAAAACTCAATTGCCACAACTCCGACCATTTTTTTAGTTTACCTAAATCATTTGTCATTTGGCTGATCCCTCCAGGAACGTCAACCCTGTTGCAAATCTTTGTGTCATCAGCAAAAAGACATACTTTTCCATTAATACCTTCTGCAATATCACTAATAAAAATATTAAAGAGAATGGGTCCAAGTACTGACCCCTGAGGTACCCCACTGGTAACAAGACCTTGCGCCGAATAAACTCCATTTACCACAACCCTCTGTTGTCTGTCACTCAGCCACTGCCTAATCCATTCAACAATATTGGAATCTAAACTCAAAGATTGCAATTTATTGATAAGCCTTCTATGCGGAACAGTATCAAAAGCCTTACTGAAATCTAAATAAGCAATGTCTACTGCACCACAAGTTTCTCCTGAATGGAACTTGAAAGTTTCCAATCCATCATTAACTCTAGAAACCCTATTATGCCGATATGTCACATGTGCCCATGATGTGAGTGTTCCCAGTCCTTTTGTACCATTAACATCTGGCATCTGTCCTAGGATCAATCCGATGACACTCTTTTACCTTCCCGCCACTCCAATGACACACTCATGACGCCACCTCACTCCGATGACACCCTCATACCACCACCTCACTTCGATGACTCCCTCATAGCTCTGCAAACACACAGTTGAAGCCTGCCTTGCATCATTGTCATCGAGCACGCATGCTCAACGCACACTGATTCCACAACCTATCAGCAGTCCCACAGGGCTTCAAATATCCGCTCTTCCCATTCCTCATTGTCCTGTCATGGTTTTTTTACCATCATTGCCTCTCATTATCAGTTTATTGGTTTTTCCAGTTTTGACCTTTGGCTAGGCTATTGATTATCTGTCCCAAACCGCCTCCTCTCCTTGACCTTGGCTTTGTTTATGAATCTGTGTATTTCTCCAGCCTTTGACCTCGGCTTGGTCGCTCATCCCACCTTTCTCTGCTAATTCTGGCCACCCAAGAACTCAGTTATATAGGCAGGGTTTCCTCCAATTCTCGGAGCTCTGCATGTTGGGCCACTGGCTAACCAGGACAGCTCTATTTCAATATTGATTTAATCTGACTTGCTTGAGGAAAACCTCATTTAATTTACACAGTGATAGGTACACAGCCAACCAGTGAATCAGTCGTCCATATCACACCACCAGCATACGACTAACTGATGCTCTGATTGGTTGGAGACTAGCTGAAGTGATTTTTAATCCATTTTCTGGGGTAAAAAATACATCTCACAATTCTTCAATTTAAAAGTGAGCATAGCACTGCTTTAAAACATAAACCAAGGGGGACATGTCATCACTCTAACTACTCCACCTCATCACATCACTATATCAAGGTCAACTGTCCAACAATAGGTGTCAAGTCCAGTCCAGCAAGGGTAGCATGAGCAGCATAGTCCACTCACCCATTAAATTTTTCTGGTTTTCTACGATACTTCTTCTGATATGACCCAGACATTGAGACTGAAGGGCGGCTACAATGAGCATTGTGTGTAACTGTCCCTGGATCAGTTGCTACGCACTAACACAAATAATCACATGAAGAGTTTGCCATTTCACTATGATGACAAAAGCAGATGATTATAACTTCTAGACAAATACACAATGTCATGTAAACCCTATTATGGAGCATTGTGTCCTTGGATGACAAAAGAATCAAACAAAAAACAAAAAAACAACACTGTTACAAATAGAAAAACAAGGTAGATGCTATTAGAAGAGAAGGAGGGAACACATGAACTCAAAAGGGGGGGGGGGTTACCAGGAATATGCAAGTGGTGAGTGGAAGGGATTCAAAAATTCCTTTTTTTAACAGGTAAAATAAAGGTAAATACTAAATGTGGGGGTTGACTCGGTACTGTACATTGATAAGATTGAGGGGTTATAATGAGTATAAATGACTGTACAGTACAGATTAGGCTTGTGCACCGATTTTTTTTTCGGTTCGATTCGGTTCCATTTGTTCGGATGTTTAAACTTTTCGATTTGGCTCGTTTCCACCGATTTCTGTTTCGGTTCGGTTCGGCTCGTTTTTCGTGTACATTTTTTTTTCGGAATATCGACCATTTTCGTATATTTCGGGTCACTTTGCTCGTTTTTTGTATCGACTTTTCGGAAATTTCGGAAATTTTAATTTTTTCGGAACGTCTGTTCTCCTCGTTTCAAAGTGTCTACGATAATTCTTGCGATTCTATCGTGTTTTTTTTTATTAAATAAAGATCCTTTTTTTCTTATGAATAATTGAATATACATTTCACAACTTTATTTAATCATATTAAAATGGTATGAAAGCCAAGGAACAAAAAAAATGAACAAAACGATTTAAAAAACGATAAAATGACCTGAATGCCACAAGAAACAAGTGATACGCATTTACAAATACAAAATTTACAGAATCAGCGATATAACCGATAATAGTTAAATATACGATTTCCAGAATTACCGAAATGGAACCGAAATCACGAATGGAACCGAAATCATGAATAGAGCAAAAATAAATTTCGATTTGACACATTTCAAGTCCATTCGAAAAATCCGAAAATTTTTCGTTTTGGCTCGGAAAACTTTTCGGATCTATCGGTTTTCGGGTCCGACCCGATTCGGAAATTCTGCCGAATCCGAACACACGAATCGGGAAATTTCGTGAAAATTCCGAAATTCCAAAACCCGAAACGCACATCCCTAGTACAGATACAAGGTGTTGCTGTAATTGCCATACACAGGCATTATGCGGCACATACAGAAACAAGGTGTTGCTGTAATTGCCATACACAGGCATTATGCAGCACATACAGATACAAGGTGTTGCTGTAATTGCCATACACAGGCATTATGCGGCACATACAGATACAAGGTGTTGCTGTAATTGCCATACACAGGCATTATGCGGCACATACAGATACAAGGCGTTGCTGTAATTGCCATACACAGGCATTATGCAGCACATACAGATACAAGGCGTTGCTGTAATTGCCATACACAGGCATTATGCGGCACATACAGATACAAGGTGTTGCTGTAATTGCCACACACAGGCATTATGCAGCACATACAGATACAAGGTGCTGCTGTAATTGCCATACACAGGCATTATGCGGCACATACAGATACAAGGTGTTGCTGTAATTGCCATACACAGGCATTATGCGGCACATACAGATACAAGGTGTTGCTGTAATTGCCATACACAGGCATTATGCAGCACATACAGATACAAGGTGTTGCTGTAATTGCCATACACAGGCATTATGCAGCACATACAGATACAAGGTGTTGCTGTAATTGCCATACACAGGCATTATGCTGCACATACAGATACAAGGTGTTGCTGTAATTGCCATACACAGGCATTATGCGGCACATACAGATACAAGGCGTTGCTGTAATTGCCACGCACAGGCATTATGCAGCACATACAGATACAAGGTGTTGCTGTAATTGCCATACACAGGCATTATGCGGCACATACAGATACAAGGCGTTGCTGTAATTGCCACGCACAGGCATTATGCGGCACATAATCTCACCATTTTATTATCTGTCTACAGCACATTTACTGACACAAAGGCTATTTCTGCCTGTATGCTGATATAATGCAGACCCCGTGTGACATTGTGCCAGATAAGGGACGCCATCTAGAATTTATACCCTTCCATCCCAGTGATGTCTCTGTAAAAGATAAAGCAATGCATGAAGGATTAAAAATTAGGAAATTTGTATTATTTTAATAATATTTAATATTTTAAAAATATTTTTATCTCAGAATAGCAATCGTCAAGCAAAATAACCATTTTACCCTATATTAGAGTATGTACAGTATATTTAAATACATTTAACAATACATCTCCTGTGTCGAGAAAATGTTGTGCTGACATTTTTTTTACTATATATATATATATATCTATATATATATTATATATATAATATATATATATATAAATAAGTTATCCTTTTAAAATATATCCATAATTTTTTTAACACCTCTGACTTTTTTCCAGGAGTCCTGTTTTTGGACAATTAGCAGGGGTTAACTTCTAGCAAACAGAAACACCCCGCAAATGTAGGGACCCTGTATAACACAAACACATGATACAGTAACACTGACCAGACCAGGACCTTTAAATGAAAAAAAAAAAGAGAAGAATAGAAAACTGCGCCAGGCAAGACGAAAACCCGAGTGAGCAAAATTGACTGCGGAGGAAGATAGCATGCGGGAAAGATCTGTCTCTGTCTCCGAGATAAAACTAATACAAGTTCAATTTCGAACTCGTGTCTACCAGGAAGAATAAATATAAAGAGAAAGAAAAAAAAAATCAATTGTATTCAGTAAAAATGACATCTGTCACTATTTCTCTCGCTCTGTCTCTCTCTTAGCCGCAGCTTGAGCGGAAAAATGTGTTGGGGAAACGTAAAAAGGTTTTTATACGACACATAAAAATGCCACAATCGCCATAGTTACAGCTGGTTTTATTCTCGGTTCTATCTTTTCTGTTTTTCCTTATATACGTCAAAGAGTTTTATAAATTCCTCGTCCTTTCCTGACTTATTTCATCTTACTATATGAAATGATATGGCAGCGCGGACACAAATCATGCATCCTACATCAGGAAGATTTTAGGGGATGCTTAAAAGAAAGTACTTATTATTATTATTTAATTTTTAGCAGGAGTAAATTTTTTTTTTAACTTTTTGTGTAAAGTTTTACTCTCTAGATGACATCTCTCATCTGGTACAATGTCACACGTGGTCTGCATTATCAGCAGACAGGCAGATATGTCTTGACCACCATGCTCAACCAGTTGGCCTGACATCTCATTAGCCAACCTACATCTAGAATAGTCGTCTCAATCTATAAGCACTACTAATTGGCTAGACATCTCAGCAGCCAATCAACATCTTGACTGTCATCTCAAATACCAAGCACAGCCAGTTGGCTTGACGAGTCAACATCCAACCTTCGTCTAGAATAGTCATCTTGACTATGGGCACAACCAGTTGACTTGATGTTCAGCAGCCAACCTACATTTGCAATAGTACTCTTGACCACTACACAAAACCAGTTGACTTGACGTCTCAGCAGCAAACCTAAGTCTAGAAAAGTCATTTCCTCAACCAAGCACAAGCAATTGGCTTGATGTCTCAGCTGTCAAACTATGCCTAGAATAGTAGTCTCGACCACCAAGCACAACCAGTTGGCTTGACGATAAAACAGCCAACCTACGTCTAGACCGCTCATCTTGACTATCGAGCAAAACCACTTGACTTTATGTTTCTGCAGCCAACCTACATTTGCAATAGTACTCTTGACGACCACACAAACACAGTTGGCTTGACGTCTCATCAGCAAATTTAAATTTAGAAGAGTAATTTCCTCAACCAAGCACAACCAGTTGGCTTGATGTCTCAGCAACCAACCTACGTCTAGAATAGTCATCTTGTCTGCCAAGCAAAACCAGTTGGCTTGACGTCTCAGCAGCCAACCAACTTCTAGAATAGTTGTGTTAGAACATCCCAAGACCGGCTGAATTGAAGATTTGGAAAGTGTGATACATCGGTTGTTTTTCTCCTTTACCATATCATCGAAGCTAGAGAGACACTCTCACACTGATGCAAGCTGTTGGAAAACCTAGACACCGATTAGCCAGGAAGCCAGGGGGTGGAATCTCGGCGAAACCTGTGTTAAATTTGCCGATCTTCACCGTGAAGGTATTTTAACGGCTCTACGTTCGCAGACGCACATAAATCTATCACTTGTACCTCTTAGCTTGGTATTTGTGCTTGGCATTTTGCTGGGAAACACGAAGAACTTGTGGAATACCTGCTGGTTTTGAGCGCAGATAACAAGGTAATATGAGAAAAAGATTTCAAAGGAGACATGCCGACACGACGCCTCGTACCTTTTCAGCAGCTCATTATTTAAACTCTGGAAAAAGAGAGTGATGTGCCGGAGAAAGCTCTTCACGGATCCCCGGGGACGCAAGGACATCAGCTCCTGAATATTTCACAAGTTTATCTCTGTCCTATAACATTGCTGCGTAGTAACCCCCCAGTTCAAAGGTAAAGACAACAGGAAAACGCTGTATTACCATGCACAACACGCGGCAGAGCGCCTTTGCTTAAAATGAACTATTTAGATTTATTCCGCTGCATAATTCAGGAGGCATTGTCACAGGGACTCTTCTAGTTTTTTGACGCCTCCAAGAAAACATGTCATGCACACGGCATTTACATCAACAGGATGTATGGTCTTGTGAGAGTTTCTGGTAAAAATTAATTAAAGTGAAACAATGGCAAAAAATATATCCTTTCATGAGTCGGATTCCAGCGGCACGCCTTATAAATTAATAATATTACTCGCACCGTGCGGCTACGCTATAGGAAGCTTCCCTTCCGCTTCCCCTAGAAAGTGGTAAAGTGTGGAGGCCGCCATGTTGGAATGACATCACGTTACTACAAGACAGGAAACAGGAAGTGGTTTTTCAATCTCTTTGATTGTATGTGTTTATTGTGCCCAAAATAAGCAAAAGTTCACTAGATATTATTAATTATATGTGTATGTATAAATTGCTGTGTATATTTAAAATATCAGCATAGCTGTGGAGCTCTGTGATACGCTCATACTCACTGAGCATTACTGTGATTTTTATTGCTGTGGAGCTCTGTGATACACTCATACACACTGGGCATTACTGTGAGTTTTATTGCTGTGGAGCTCTGTGATACGCTCTTACACACTGCACATTACTGTGAGTTTTATTGCTGTGGAGCTCTGTGATATGCTCATACACACTGAGCATTACTGTGAGTTTTATTGCTGTGGAGCTCTGTGATACAATCATACACACTGCACAATACTGTTTTATTGCTGTGAAGCTCTGTGATATACTCATAGATACCGCACAATACTGTGAATTTTATTGCTGTGGAGCTCTGTGATACACTCATACACACTGCACATTACTGTGAGTTTTATTGCTGTGGAGCTCTGTGATACGCTCATACACACTGCACGTTAGTGTGAATTTTATAGCTGTGGAGCTCTGTGATACACTCATACACACCGCACATTACTGTGAGTTTTTAAAGTTGCGGAGTTCTGTGATATGCTCATACACAGTGCACATTACTTTGAGTTTTATTTGCTGTGCAGCTCTGTGTTATACTCATACACACCACACATTACTGGGAGTTTTATTGCTGTGGAGCTCTGTGATATGCTCATACACACTGAGCATTACTGTGAGTTTTATTGCTGTGGAGCTCTGTGATACAATCATACACACTGCACAATACTGTTTTATTGCTGTGAAGCTCTGTGATATACTCATAGATACCGCACAATACTGTGAATTTTATTGCTGTGGAGCTCTGTGATACACTCATACACACTGCACATTACTGTGAGTTTTATTGCTGTGGAGCTCTGTGATACGCTCATACACACTGCACGTTAGTGTGAATTTTATAGCTGTGGAGCTCTGTGATACACTCATACACACCGCACATTACTGTGAGTTTTTAAAGTTGCGGAGTTCTGTGATATGCTCATACACAGTGCACATTACTTTGAGTTTTATTTGCTGTGCAGCTCTGTGTTATACTCATACACACCACACATTACTGGGAGTTTTATTGCTTTGGAGCTCTGTGATACACTTATATACACTGCACATTACTGGGAGTTTTATAGCTGTGGAGCTCTGTGATATGCTCATACACACTGTGCATTACTGTGAGCTTTATTGCTGTGGAGCTCTGTGATACACTCATACACAAAACACATTACTGTGAATGTTATTGCTGTGGAGCTCTGTGATACACTCATTCTCAATGCACATTACTGTGAGTTTTATTACTGTGGTGCTCTGTGATACACTCATACACACTGCACATTACTGTGAGTTTTATTGCTATGGTGCTCTGTGATACACTCATACCGACTGCACATTGTTGAGAGTTTTATTGATGTGGAGCTCCATGATGCGCTTATAAACACTGCACATTACTTTGAGTTTTATTGCTGTGGAGCTCTGTGATATGCTCATACACACTGCATTACTGTGATTTTTATTGCTGTGGAGTTCTGTGATACACGCATGCACATTACTGTGAGTTGTATTGCTGTGGAGCTCTGTGATATGCTCATACACACTACACATTAATTTGAGTTTTATTGTCGTGGAGCTCCATGATACGCAAAAATCGGGAAGCAAAGTGCAAAGTATTGGCTACAGTGAAGAGGGAGACCCCAACCTTTCAACCTGCCTAGAGCCCCATGGTGCCTTAATCTGGCCCTGAGACACTAGGGTTGTTCATGAGGAAATGTCACCGGTGTAAAACTCCTGTCACCCTTAATCAGCCAGTGGCTTTACTAGAAACTGGTGTCTCATGGATAACCTCTTGAAGCTTGACCGAGCCTGGGAAAAACCACCAACTGCCTAACACAAGTCTGTGACTCACAGCAACGGTGGAAACGCAAGCATTTTGCGATAGCGCGGGTCAAGTTCAAGAATGTACGTTGATTTTTTTTAAAAATGGAGGATCATGGGCCTCTTATTATAAACTTTTGTATTCGCATCCTGCGGGAATCCTCCGAATTGATTGATTTCGTGCTCCCGCTTCGCTCCGTGGCTTTTTTTCCCTTTGCCGTCCAGCTGTCATGCTTGAAACAAATCAATGAAAGGCCCTTTTAAATGTATCGCCTCAAAAACACCAGGGCATCATCTAATGGCTTAACCACACGGGGTAAGAAAATCATCTTCTTAGTGGGAACCTTCAGAAGAACCTTTACACATTGATCCATGAAGTGTTACCTCTGTTGGTGCGCATTGTATGTCGTTCAGCCAGCCTTCCTCTTTTCTTGTATCACTATGAAGACACTGTGACAACTCACAGGCTGAAATCAAACATGGCAGATTGAGGAGACACTGTTTGACATGAGTATCCATCGTCTTCCTGTTTCCTCTTTGTCTTGTTTACAAACTGTCAGGGTTATTCAGAGGGAGCCAAATTGGCCCTCGAAATGGTACCGAACAGTGAATTTCCCCTTACGGTGCAATTTCGTGGCTATTCAAAAAGCTGGCAGTACTCCAAATATTGTCGGCGACATTTCAGTGCTCTGTGAATAACCCCTGATGTCTCTGTCCATGGCCTGTGGTGCTGAATACAACAGATTAAGCACCACGGCCAATAGATAGGGACGCAGGGCTGAATCTGTGAAACCAGTGAAATGGTATAACAAATTGATTAGTGAAAACAATATCGATTCGCTATATTCTGTTTCGTTCCGGACGGAACTGATTCTTTATTTCGGAAGTGCTTCTGAAATACGAATTGGTAAGTTTTGTCCGAATTGAAATTCGGAACGAAACGAAATGCACATATCTAAAGGAAAAGTGACAGACATCCCAAGCCAGCTACACAAGCTGTATTTGTATGGTTTGCCACACGCAAGTCGTCCGAGGGACAAAATGTCACAAACAATATACAAATGTTTTTAATATAACTGTAACATAAGTAATAATGGCTTCCTCGACTGTAAGATGTGTCACACAGTCATCCAAACTCTTGTGTGCATTCACTATGGGCAGCTTTTTGCCTAGTAGATAAGCTGACATGTTTGGGATATGCCTTTTTCACTTTGGAGAGTCTTGTCGCATCATGGGCACAAACGATTCCCACCATGCCAATATTGACCCTTAGAGAATCCAGCCAGTTGAGCAATTTCTATGACTTCTTTCAAGGCAAATCTTGAAAAGCAACTACAACCCAACATACCTTATGGGTCTCATCATTGAATACTGCTTACGGTATGTACATTGAGTCATAAGGAACCATCATAGTTTGAGGATCATTGGCGGATAGATCATACTCTTGGTTATCTCCAGTCATCCAGAGACAACCACAAGATCTTTAATTTGTCCACCATCCAAATAGCTCCATTCTACCATGGCAACTGAATCCAAAATTCAGATAAGGATAATCTAGTTATGAATTGAATTGCCCAACATTTTTGACTTCGGTCCTTGACTCAATTATTGGACAACAATCCCTTCGACTGTTTCTTTATGAGTTAAATTAATTGAACTTCACAACAATCAAAATGAAGGAGTGAAGTGGAAGCTGGCTAGTTGTTCATTGGCCTTGTCTGTCCTCCATTTAGGTCCTCCACTTAAAGGACCTTGAAGAAAGCTTTGCAATGATTTATGGATTGTTTTCAATAAAAGAACAAACTTGATGATATCAGCTGTACAAGGTTAAGATCGAGACTCAACCACCTCCGATATCTTCACAATGGGACCTACATTTGTATCTCGGATGTTTAGAAGTCATGGTCATCACCAGTTGACCATGGACTTCAGCATTTTCATTCCGATCAACAGAAGGATTATACCTGGCTTTTCCAAACTGGTTCTCCTTGAAAATTACCATCCAATAGTGCTCGACGAAGAATAAAAATAACGTGTAACCTTCAGTCCAAGCGCGGGGACGAAGAAGACAGCCCAAACGAGGCTGAATACATTTTTATTCCGCAGCGATTTACCATGTGCAATTTTAACAAGACAGCGTGTGATCTCTCCAAAATGTAATCTCCTCGAGATATTGGTATGTGTTATAATCTAATAATGATGCGCTAAATCTCGCCGTCTCATACTGAGAACAAGTCATTAAAAGCCCCCCTACCGCATGTAATATTCGACAATTATAGGTTTATAGCACTGATGGCACAAATATTGATTCTAAATGTGACATGTTAAATATCGTCAGAGAGAGTTCCTTCCCAGACATAAAGGTCTCGCGAGGATACAACAAAGCAATGGATATTTCTGATAAACAGGTAATGCTATTTTAAGGGGGGGTGGTCTTTTTTTCCTCTATATTCCTGTGTTTTCTACGAATTATAAATATAACGGGGAAAAAAAATACATCCTGTGGCCACTGGACATTTAGATGTACCGCTTTACATTATTTTTCCTCCTAAACACCAGGTTGGAATCTTCAATGGAAATGTGAAATTACGGAGAAAGCGTGAGGTTCTGATTGCAATCACTGGTCAGGAGCGGCAGACTGTATTAGTAGGTGGCGGGTTCAGCTATCATCGACGCGTCCCGAGGCTCCTCGCCAGCCTGCGGCAGAAGAATTTTAACGCTCTTATCCTTATCTTATCCGAGGAGATTTGTTTTATTTTTCCTGCAAAAGATCAGAATTGTTTCTTTTGCTTCTGCACATTTCTATTTAAAGAAATATATAATAAAAAATAAAAAAAAAGGCAAACTGTAAATGGAAGCAGCGGGTTTTAACGTTCCTGAAATGTGCATTGCAACAAAGGGCTCTCAAATGCAGACTTGTGCTGAGGTCATAATCGGTTTATAGGGTTAATATCAATATAAAGGTTATAAACATCCTAGTGTAAATAGACCATAGGCACTTGTATATCATCTTAATGCACTAAACAGACTCCATGGCACCTTTCTACCCATGTGTAGTAAATAAACTCCAAGCACCTTTCTATATCATCCTAGTGTAGGACACAGACTCCTAGGCACCTTTCTATATCACCCTAGTGTAGTAAATAAACTCTAAGCACCTTTCTATATCAACCTAGTGTAGTAAATAAACTCTAAGCACCTTTCTATATCAACCTAGTGTAGTAAATAAACTGTAAGTACCTTTCTATATCATCCTAGTGTAGTAAATAAACTGTAAGTACCTTTCTATATCACCCTAGTGTAGTAAATAAACTCTAAGCACCTTTCTTTATCACCCTAGCGTAGTAAAAAGACTCTAAGCACCTTTCTATATCAACCTAGTGTAGTAAATAAACTCTAAGCACCTTTCTATATCATCCTAGTGTAGTAAATAAACTCTAAGCACCTTTCTATATCACCCTAGTGTAGTAAATAGACTCTGTGGACCTTTCTATATCACCCTAGGGTAGTAAATAGGCTCTAAGCACCTATCTATATCACCCTAGTGTAGCAAATAGGCTCTAAGCACCTTTCTATATCACCCTACTGTAGTAAATATGCTCTAAGCACCTTTCTGTATCACCCTAGTGATACAAATAGACTCTGTGCACCTTTCTATATCACCCTAGGGTAGTAAATAGGCTCTAAGCACCTATCTATATCACCCTAGTGTAGTAAATAGGCTCTAAGCACCTTTCTATATCACCCTAGTGTAGCAAATAGGCTCTAAGCACCTTTCTATATCACCCTAGTGTAGTAAATAGGCTCTAAGCACCTTTCTGTATCACCCTAGTGTAGGACATAGACTCCTAGACACCTTTCTATATCACCTAAAGTAGTAAACAGATCCCTAGTTAACTTTCTTTAAAATCCTAGTGTAGTAAATAGACCCCTAGGCACCTGTCCATATCATCTTAGCAAATTAAATCAACCTATGCACCTTTCTATATCATCCTCGTTTAGTAACTGGACCCTATGCACCTTTCTATATCCTCCACGTTTAGTAACTGGACTCTAAGCGCCATTCTATATCATCCTAGAATAAATAGAACCATAGGCACTTTTCTTTATCATCCTAGTGTATTATACATTCTCTAGGCACGTTTCTATATCATACTGGTGTCGGAAATAGACCCTAGGTACCTTTCTGTGACACCT
Organism: Leptobrachium leishanense; assembly: GCA_009667805.1. Taxonomy (NCBI): domain Eukaryota; kingdom Metazoa; phylum Chordata; class Amphibia; order Anura; family Megophryidae; genus Leptobrachium; species Leptobrachium leishanense. The sequence continues at coordinate 77,519,460 of CM019075.1, forward strand.
AGAGATGTAAACAGACTCCTAGGCACCTTTCTATACCATCCTAGTATAGTGTATGTGCCATTACTAGGGAATTGACTGGCAACTTTTGGCCTGGGGGCAAGTACAACCCAGGGACTCACAGTGCAGCAACTCTGACCCCTACTCGCTCATCTCTGCTCCTACTCGCGGCCTCCACGTTACCTACAATCTACCTATTCCCATCCTGTGAGTAGTTAAACAGCAAGTTTCATTACACAACTGGTTAATTTCCTCATTTTAATTAGATTTAATTATTTTACGCGCTATTTACACGTCCGCATCCTTCACACCGCCAGATACGATCTGCATATTTTATCCCATAAACGACGTCCCGAGCTCAGCAGCAGCCGCTAAATTCCTCGTTTCAGGATTAAGCATTGTTCGCGGCTCTCTAAGTGAAATATTAACATTTTATTTATTTATTATTTTCCCCCCTTTTATCAAAAAAGCAGCACAACTTTATACACAAATCCACTTTATCTCACATTCTTCTTCCAGTTGAGTTTTTTTTTTTCCCTCAATTTAATTAAGTATTTGATGTCATGGAATGGACGGCGCTTCTAAGAGAATTGGAAAATTACATTATTTTTCTTTGATATTGAATCACAAATTGAATTATTTCAATTGTTTATTGAAACATATGCTCTCCCATCCACTATTTATCGTCCCTACAGGTTTCAAGGAAACGTGTAAATTGAACTGGAAGCTGCCGGCAGTGCGCAAGACATTTGGAATGTATACAGTCGCCTTATTTGTGGATTTGGGTAAAAGTTAACGAGAGAAAAATAAATAAATAAATAAAAAACAAAGTAATACAATCACGGAAGGAGAGTTTGGAAGGATTTAAATATTTTTAAATCATCGTCTGATTATTTTATTTATTATTTTTTTATTATCGTTATTTATAAATCGTTAAAGTTTGTTAGACTAAAAAAAAAACACCACAATAAATGAGTAAAATAAATAAATAATAAAATCACAGAAGGAGGGTTGGGAATAACTGAAATATTTTTTAATCATCGTCTGATTATTTTATTTTTTTATGTTTTTTTATTATCATTATTTATAAATTGCCAAAGTTTGTTAAACTAAAAAAACTAAAAAATAAAAAATCAGTACATAAATAAATAATAAAATCACAGAAGGAGGGTTGGGAATGATTGAAATATTTTTTTTTCGTAATTAACCTGATTATTTTTAATTATTATTATTATTTATTATTTGAAAAACTTTGTTAGATTGAAAAAAACAGTAGAAAAGGAATAAAAAAATAAGATTTTTTTTCCGCATGGGCATATAAACATAAGATGCAGTGAAAATGAAAGAGATGCAGAGGGAGAGAGAGTAAAAGACAGAGAACACCGACCCAGTCGTGATGGATAGCTCGAGCAAACGTGTCAGGATGGTATTATGTAAATTACCAAGCCTGCCGAAGGAAGCTCTGATGATTATGGAGGACGCGAGCGGTCCCCTGGTCCCATGGCGCAAACCTCCTCTTGTTATTTTTCTTTCCCTCCAACTACCCTTGGGGTGGATTCTTGCTGACCCTGGTCCTTGAGAAAAGGAGAGCTACGAAAAAAAGTTACAATTCTAAGAAAAGAAAGAAAGAGAAAAAAAAAAATATATATATATATATATATATACACACGCAAAAATACAGATATATAAACACAAATGCTAAAAAAAAATTAAATAGTTATAGGTAAAAAAAATAAAACTTACACATATATTGTGGAAATAATAAAATGCAAATATATATTAATATATATATTATATATATGTAAGGAGGTAAAAAATTTAAATATATACAGTTGTGTTCAAAATTATTCAACCCCCACTGAAATTGAGTGTTTTGGCCAGTTTGACATTGATTTTGATCATTCAGTCATCTTGCTTACAATTAAATCAAAGAGGCACGTGTAGGTCAGACAAATATAACATAACATTTATAATGAAATAACCACAAATGTCTTTTCTGTGCTCACATCATTATCAGTTTTATTCAACCCCCAAGTGACATTCAATCTTAGTACTTAGTACAACATCCTTTTACAGTTATAACAGCTTTTAAATGTGAAGCATAGCTTGACACAAGTGTCTTACAGCGATCTACGGGTATCTTCGCCCATTCGTCATGGGCAAAAGCCTCCAGTTCAGTCACATTCTTAAGCTTGCGCACTGCAACTGCTTTCTTTAAGTCCCACCAGAGGTTCTCAATGGGATTTAAGTCAGGTGACTGCGATGGCCACTCCAAAAAGTTCCAGCCTTTAATCTGCAACCATGCTCTAGTGGACTTGGAGGTATGCTTGGGATCATTGTCCTGTTGAAAGGTCCAACGTCTCCCAAGCCTCAGGTTTGTGACGGACTGCATCACATTGTCATCCAATATCTCCTGGTACTGAAGAGAATTCATGGTACCTTGCACACGCTGAAGCTTCCCTGTACCTGCAGAAGCAAAACAGCCCCAAAGCATGATTGACCCCCCGCCATGCTTCACAGTAGGCAAGGTGTTCTTTTCTTCATAGGCCTTGTTCTTCCTCCTCCAAACATAGCGTTGGTCCATGGGCCCAATCAGTTCTAATTTTGTTTCATCAGTCCACAGAACACACTATCCCAAAACTTCTGTGGTTTGTCCACATGACTTTTGGCATACTGCAGTCGACTCTTCTTATTCTTTGGAGACAGCAAGGGGGTGCGCCTGGGAGTTCTGGCATGGAGGCCTTCATTACGCAGTGTGCGCCGTATTGTCTGAGCTGAAACTTCAGTACCCACATCTGACAAATATTTTCTCAGTTCCTCAGCAGTCACACGGGGACTTTTCTCCACTCTACGCTTCAGGTAGCACACAGCAGTCGAAGTCAGCATCTTCTTTCTGCCACGACCAGGTAGCGTTTCAACAGTGCCCTTTGCCTTGAATTTGCGAATGATGCTTCCTATGGTCTCTCTTGGTATGTTTAACATCTTTGCAATCTTCTTATAGCCATTGCCCTTCCTGTGAAGAGTAATCACCTCTTCTCTTGTCTTCCTGGACCATTCTCTTGACGTCACCATGTTTGTAACCACACCAGTAAATGTCTAGAAGGAGCTGAGTATCACAGTCATTTTAAAGCTGCCTAATTGGAGCTTATTATGCTTTATTGCTGCTCCGTGACATCCACAGGTGTTTTCAATACCTGATTGAAAACACTTGAATGAACCTCTGTTCTTCAGAGTGGTGGTCTTTAAGGGGTTGAATAATTGTGTCAATGAAGAATTCACAAAAGAAACATTTACTACTGTATTACAAAACCAATTGATGTCATTTTATTCGCATATGGTTCTTTAAAAAGTCCTTGTAGGATTTCATTCTGAATACAATTACAAATGTCACTAAATTCCCTAAAACCCTTTACAGCATTGGGGGTTGAATAATTTTGAACACAATTGTATATATACCTTTACACTGGGTCCAGCACTCTCTAAATGATCCCTTTTCTTGCCCGGTGCAATAGTCTCGAGTTTAGATATATAGAGCAATATTACAATGTTGGTGCTAACTTAACCAGAGCTGTTGTAAACTTCCCAGAGCCATTATAGCCTATGGAGGTTTTAAGTTTACAACAGCTCTGGTTAAGTTAGCACCAACATTGTAATACTGCCCTTACTGTATACAGTATATAATCGATTAGCGACGCACTCAGAGACTATGGGTGTATAGCGGAGCTCCGCAGCAATTAACCTCACAGTAATGCGCGGTGTGTATGAGCGTATCACAGAGCTCCACAGCAATAAGACTCGCACTAATGTGTGCTATGTATGGTTGTATCGCAGCAAAAAAACTCACAGTAAAGTGTTGTGTGTATGAATATGTCAAAAGAGCTCCGCAACAACAAAACCTAGCAATGTGCGGCGTGTTTGAGAGTATCACAGAGATGCACAGCAATAAAACTCACAGCAATGTGCGGTGTGTATGAGTGTATCACAGAATCCACAGAAATAAAACTCACAGTAATGTGCAGTGTGTATGAGTGTATCACAGAGATGCACAGCAATAAAACTCACAGTAATGTGCGCTGTGTATGACCATATCACAGGGATGCACAGCAATAAAACTCACAGTAATGTGCTGTGTGTATGTGTGTATCACAGAGATGCACAGCAATAAAACTCATAGTAATATGCGGTGTGTATGAGCGTATCACAGAGCTCCACTGCAATAAAGCTCACATTAATGTACAGTGTATGAGTTTATCATAAAGCTGCTCCTTCCAGCCTGCCAGTGGACTTGTGAGTTTCTGAGCCAGAGTGTCACCCCTTAGCATGGTGACACCCGGTGCAGTCCGCACTCCCGCAACTCACAAGTGGCACCACTGCTTCTCCATAGTTTTGTGTCCCTTGTTCTGGACCGCACTGTCCTGGACAGGACCCCTTTTGTCCGTGGCCTGATTCCCTTAAAACCTCCTATAACACGCACTCCCTAGGCCAGGCATAAGTCCACCATAAAAAGCCATAATAACACATTGTTTATGGTTGATGCTTCACTTGGATAAAATACACAGAAGGTATTATGACACGACCTGCCTGATTCATAGCCCCCTCCTGTACTTCTTGCTCGAGCTCCCCCTTTATTCTCCCGTTGCCGTCGTGATATCTCCCATATTGTTTAATTAGCTCTCAAAGAGGAGATTGTCTGCAAGGGAGCATTTACTGTATATTTATGCACATACTCCAAACGCATCATGTTAAGCAACATGTAAATACCGGTTACAGAAGCTGCGAAGAATTACAGCACTCCAGCCACTTGTCTAGCGGCGTTTCTTTTTCCCCGACAGCTCGGAAAATGAAAGGGCTGGCCAGATTTAGGAAGCAGATAGGGAGACTGTGAAATCCTGGTCTAACCAGGTCAGCGGTAAATAATTCAGCTGCCGCATGAAACAAATATTACGATATGTTGTATAATATATGAAGGAGTTTAAAATTCAAAACTATTTATATTTGTGCTCCTTAATGGGAAATTCCCATAAAACGTGTGGGAAATGACCCGGAAAACGCTCTGATCTCAGGTCGTATCTTCGTCATCGGACATAGATTACGGGGAAATAATATATTGTATCTCCGTTTGGAATTATCGTGAATAATCTGTCTGTCCATTAAGGAAAACAAGCGTGCCAGCATCCATAATTAAGATTCATTGGCCTAGTGCTGGCGTATCAGGAATTTTTTGCACGCTCTTACGTCTTGTGCACCTGTGCATGAAAAATGCATCTCATTATGGCACGTGTTCACGGACACATTTTTGCAGCATCCTACCTTCAATGTCCTTACTTTTATCCATCATCTGCGTGATAAAATCACGTGTTAAAAAATCCTGGCTTCATACGCCAACCTCCGAAGAGCTCCAACTCGAATGGAATCATTGGACAGCATGCAGACGGCAGAACTTGCCAAAAACTGCTTTGTCGATCTATTATTGCACCTGTCATAGTCATCTGGTGGACACCACCATTGCTTTTGTCTTGTAGGATGGCTCTTCCGATCTACCTTGAGCGTTAATGGTCACCAGCTATGGCTGGACCTTAGATTGCCAAGCCTGTAGAAGATTTCCATACCAAGATGGTGCATCCATATAGGTATGGAAATCCTCAAGACAGGGTAGGAGTCCTCAGGAGGCTCTTGTGTTTGTAAACATATCATTATATTAAATTATCGTCTGTGTAGAGTAGTGGAAAAGTCTCTTCTCTCCCACAATGGAGACACAAGATGGAATCCAGGTCAGAGCACCTCTGTAGGAAGTGTCCCTGGCAAGACACCTAGTTATACCTTCTCATCTACTACACGATATCGGCTGGATAGCCTGGTGGTAACATATCTGCTCCACAACCGAGAAGAAGCAGGTTTGAATCCCAGCCAAATCACCTCGCTCATGTGTCTCTGCTCTTCCAACATGGACAAACAATTTCAACCTCATCAATATGTCTTTGCTCTACAACTGTGGAAGCAGATTTGGATCCTAGTCAAAAGACCTCACCGCCAAGTGTCCTCATCCAAGACACCTAATGATGCAGACTTTCCTTCTACACATTGAATATTTTTCAATGACGTACTTGAAAATGAGACCTCACCAAAATTTGTCCTTTGGACAAGACACCAAAGGATTCGTACTTACCTTCTACCCAATGTATATATCCAAGGACATTCTTGAAAAAGAGGTCTCATCACTAAGTGTTCTTGGGCAAGACACCTAATGATACGTACTTTCCTTCTACAGAATGTTTTTGCAAAGATACCATTATAATACCTTATCGACTTGGAGGACATACTTGAAGATGCGGCCTCACCACCAAGTGACCTTGGGCAAGACACCTTAAGGATACATACTTGCCTTCTACACAACGTAGATATTCCAGGACACTCTTGAAATGTAGAGAGATGGGTCCCTCAAAGCAGAGCTATTGAATTCATTGAGTGGAGGCCACACTTTACAACACACTTGGCCCTCCAGATATTTTGAAGCTAGGTACTCCATAATGTTCAGTTTCTCATTAGACTGGCTGAAACTCATGGGAAATGCAGCTCGGAACATCTGTAGGGCCAAGGTCCCTGACATTTGTTTTACACCATAGGACCATATCTGTCACATAACGGCTCGGGTTCCTTCACAGTCGTCTCGGTTGAATGTAAAACCATGTTGAATTCCACTGGGACGAGAGGGGTTTTATTACCATTACTATTATTATCATCATTTGCAATATTATTATTTGCTTTTTTCCATTTAACAAACAAAGAGGTGTTGCTTTAGAAGGGATAATAAAAGCAAATATCGGGAAGGTAATGATATCACTGATAGCCTTCTGGGATTCTGGGACAATCATCGCAGATTTATTTTGAAATTGCAGTTCATTCGTTCGCATTATTTAGTATAAAATTTATCTCCGAGGCAAATTCTTTCTTAAAATATTTCAGATGCAGTTATTATGTTTAATAGGACCCACACCTACGTGTAACGCAATCACGCACCCCTCGAGAATCCTTTTAATGAGCATTTTATCCATACCGAGGTAGCCCCACAGTGATGCGCAATTGGGTTTTTAAATCTTGTATCAACTCTTTTCTTTATCTCTTCTTAAGTTCCTTATATTAAAAGCCGGAGATGATGATTTGTTGGAGAAATTGTTTTAGTTAATTGAGAACTATTTGTAACCAGTTGCGAACGTAAAGTCGAATCGTGTCTGCGGAAGAGAGAGTCAGGAACAGCTGAGATGAAGGAACACCACCAACCCAGGGCCTTATTCCAACTTAACCACCAGATCCCGCTATTTCCACTTGTTATTAAGGGCTGGATTCCAGCTTAGACGCTGCATCAGCTTCTTGAGTCTGAATATTTAGGAGCTGCTCACAAACAGTGACGTTGTGCTCCGCCACACGTATCAGTACATGGAGACCTACAGACTACATGTAGCCAAGTGAGACCATGACTGCGTGGAGCCAAGTGAAACCACTTGTGTGGTCATTTGAGAAGGATTGTTAATGGATGTTGAAGGATACAGGGAACAATGTGTTCAATGGGCGTAGAGAGGAAGTGGCAGACCGAGCTGTCCTGTGCACTATGGGATCCAAGGTCAATTTAGGGTATGGAGACATTATGAAGACCTCCTACACAAAGTATACAAAGTGTAGGAGCTGTTAAGTAAGCAGCCACTAATGCTGATTTTCAAGTTGGGATAGTAGCTCCAGCCATTAGCTTAATGGCTCAGTTGGAATATGGGCCCCCAGTGTAATGGATCATCTGAGCCAGTGATCGGTCTTCAGAAGATCTTTTTATTTAGACCCACAGGCCACGAGAAGAAAAACATAAACTGTGGTGCCATGTTAATCCATCGAAAAAGACAGAACAAAAAAAAGGCTGCACATCATCGAAGCATTCCCATTATGCTCACTACGGGGCGGTGCCTCCATTACCTGTCTCCAATAAACCAGCTTTCTGATCTCATCTGAACATTGATAGCTCTGACTGGAGATGCGATTGAGCCTCAGATTGTTATGCCAATGGTTTAACCAAGATGGCAGAGCCCCTTAGATAAGTATGACAGTTGCCCCTTAGATAAGTGATGTTGGAACAAGGAATGTAATTGGAAACTCAACCCTTTCACACCAACTGGAGCCAGGGATGTACTACATTTCCACCCCAAGATGGATCATCTGAGTTTAGCATGAGCACAGGCAATGAGTAGAAAAACATTATTTGTGGTGTCACGTCCACCCATCAAAAAAGGCACCAAGAAGGAAAGGCTGTGGATCATCAAAGCATTCCCATTACGCTCTTTACTGGATGCATCCATTACTTATCTCCAATAGGTCAACTCTTCTCATCTCATCTGAATATCAGCAGCTCTGATTGGAGCTCTGATTGGCCTTCAAATCCAAGATGGTGGTGCCCTGTAGGTAAGCATGACAGGCCCCTGTTAGATAAGTGACGTTCTGAACAAGGGAAGGATACGCAACCCATTCACACCGAACGGAACCAGGGTGAATGTAACAGACTACATAACCATGCCACCCCACTTCCACACCAGTCAGTCAAGATTGTTCTTCAATGGCAATTTGTGTCGATTTTCAGAGAAAAAGGAATGAATTTGCTAACAATAATTTCCTGAAGTCCAAAAAGCTTATTTGTTGATGGATTTCTGCCCAAACACTGTTCGAACACTTTGTGGACACCAACTTGCTGTATCATAAGCTAACCCGTTGAGTTGAAACAGAGAGTGGGCACGAACACTACATTAAGTCTATTCTTGACTTACACATATCCTCATGAACTCATTGCCTAATTAAGTGCTATTTTTCTCATTTTTTACATGAGATAAATAAATCAGTGAGTGCTGACGTTTCTGGGTCATAAGAGATATGTGTATTTACCAAACGTGAGTCCTTAAGTACAGATGGAAGCATGGGAGGCGTCCGCATACTCTTGCCAGCCGTGTGCTGTTCCCTACAAGATAGGAGAAGGATCCGGGACGGCTGTTGCCAAACATATTTAGGGGCGGTGACATTCTGACTCAGGAATCTCAGGCTCCTCCCCTGCTCCTCGGTTACTAAGGCTGTAGGAGGCAGGATGTGATGTCATATCCTGGGTGTTCTATTCAGTGTTCAACTATCTATTAAATCACATCTCATAAATAATAAATCAATAACTAAACACATCATACAACTTGGCATTGCACATATTATTGAGCAGACTCCATCTCCAAAGTATTTTTTGTATAGGATTGCAAACTATCATGGCAGGGTGACCTCAATCCAGGGAATACAAAGGGGTAAGGCACCATGTGGGCAAAAACACATAGGGACAGATCCACAATGTCACTGTATGGTATACAGCAGGGGTGCAATGGGCGAGAGTAAGGAGGCAGAGGCATGATGATGACAGAGATGGATAAATTTACAATGAGGATGAGAAGTATAGGCACAATGGAAGTGAGGGATGGGGCGGAGGCAAAAGGGGGGTGAGATGGATGGATAAGTGGCCAGACGAGGATGAAAGGGATGGGGTAGTTGCAAAAGAGAAGAGAAGGAATGGGTCAGAAGCACAATGGAGATGGAAGGCATGTTGCAGAGATACAATGGAGTGAGAGGAATGGGAAAGATGTGCAGTAAAGATGAGAGGGATGGGGTAGTTGTATAATGGAAGAGAAGCGATGGTGCAGATGCACAATGGGGATAAAAGACATACAACAGAGATGCAATGGAGGGAGAGGAATGGGGATGAGGCACAATGAGGATGAGAGGGGTAGAGAAGTTGCACAATGAGGATGAGAGGAATGGAGAAGCATCTCAATGATGGTAAGCTCAATGGGGCAGAGGCACAATAAGGAAGGAAGGGATGGCAGATCAACACAAGGCAAATGAGAGGAATGGGGCACAGGCACAATGAGGATGAGAAGGAGGGAGAAGTGACACAATGATGGTAAGATGAATGGGGCAGAGGCAAAATGAGGACAGAAGGGATGGTAGATCATCACAATGAGAATGAGAGGAATGGGGCAGAGGCATAATGAGGATGAGAGAGATTTAGAAGTGGCACAGTGAAGATGAGAGAAATGGGGCAGATGCACAATGGGGTGAGAGAGATGGGCAGAGACATACAGGGTTATTCATAGAGCGTGAAAAGCAGGAGAATGACTGGAGAATGAAAAATTCTAGGTCAAAATAGCCAAACCAGAAAAATTCTCCCTTTCATCTCACTTTCCAAATCGGCTATTTTGACCTAGAATTTTTCATTCTCCAGTGATTCTCCAGCCATTCTCCAGTCATTCTCCTGCTTTTCAAGCTCTCTGAATAACCCTGATAATGAGGATAAAGTGAGATTAACGGGGCAAAGGCAAAATGAGAATGTAAAGGTTGTGCTAGAGGTAGGGAGGTAGGTGAAAGCCTGGGGCAAATATCCAATGGGAAAAGAGGGGTGTACCTAGAACCCACCAAAAAACGTAAGTTCCCTACCAATTAAGTTCCTGCTCCTATCATTGGGAAGGAGGGGCAAAATATCTGCATATATTGTTATTATTATGTTTTTTTATATATTTTAAAGTTGGGAGATCTGCATAAAATATTTAATAATTATACATATTTCTAAAAACGGTTCCATTTGATATAGGAATATTTTTATTTTTACCCGGTAGACGGTCCTAATTTTTCCAGAAATCCCTGACCAGGACATGAAGCTTTAACCAGTCTTGTGCCAAAGGTTTTTTTGAGTAAACGTGAAATGATCAAGTCGCCTCTGTATTTTTGCTCTTGTTTAGACCCTTTTTCATTATAAACTTCACAGTGACTTCAATGAACCATCCGGTAACAGGGCACGAAAACAAATATTCCCACATGTTTCGATCCAATTTTCCAAAACACGCCATACTGATGAGTTATTCACACCATCTCTGTGCTTTGCCATAACACTTTTTGAGTGGTGCGAGGAGCCGGAATCTGATGTGTAACCCACGAGGTTCAGATCAGCGTTGTAAAATGAAGGATTTATCGGTTAGTGCTCGTTTCTTCGTGCTGGTAGGTTGGCTAAGGTGCAGAGCTGGTCCTCAGGATGTGTGTTAGAGAGGTGTGCGATAAATGTGATTACTGATATATTATTGTTATTTTTGGCAAAGTCGAATGTGGGACTGTTTGAGGAACATTCCAGCATTTAGCTTGGAGCTAGTTATCATGGGTACCAAGAACCTGATGCAAAGCAGCTCATAAGGGTCCAGGGAGCCAATGGTGAGGCAACACCCGCCCATGAGTTTTCTTCAGACGTTTTCATTTTCTTTTCAGTGGACAAATATTATAGGGAATAATAATCTACTGTTAAATCCACCAGAGGACCAGGGACGCATGCTGTCGGACTTTCAAGTATGCATGCCATAGGCCATTCAGTCAACATGCAGTTGGCCTTTCAGATTCTAACTGTGTTCCCCTACCAGATTAACTTGGAGCTAGACCATAGGTTCACTTGCTGTGACCTTTCGGGTTGCCATAACCCTGACCTTTCAGGTTCTAATTGTGTTCCCCTACCAGATTCACTTAAAGGGTTATTCAGAGAGCACCAAAATGCCACTGACATTTCGGTGCACTCTCGTTCCCTGCACTTCAGGGAATCAAATTCATAGCTCAGCTTTCAATACTGTTGGCCGTCCATGCTACCATACTGTTGGCAGTTCAAGTTTCCATATCATTGGCCTTTCAGGTTGACATACTGTTGGCCTTCATATTTCCATGCTGTTGGCCTTCAGATTTCCATGCTTTTTGGTTGTTTTGCTGTTGGCCTTTCATGTTTTCATAGCAATGGCCTTTCGTGCTATTGGTCTTTCAAGTTCTCATCCCATTGGTCTTTCAAGTTGCCATGCGATTATTTTTCCACCTTCCTGTCCCATTGGTCTTCCAAGCTGTCATGCTGTTGTTTTCTTATGTTCCTTCCTATCCCATTGGTCATTCCTGTTGTCATTCTTTGGTCTTTCAAGTTGTCATCCCATTGGTCTTTCAAGTTGTTATGTCGTTGGTCTTTCAAGTCCACATCCCATTGGTCTTTCAAGTTGTTATGTCGTTGGTCTTTCAAGTCCACATCCCATTGGTCTTTCAAGTTGTCATGTTGTTGGTTTTCAAGTTCACATCCCATTGGTCTTTCAAGTTCAAAATGATCAAAATATTTCCTATGTATTGGGCTTATTTTATTATTTCGATTTTATTTTGATTTAATTTTTTTTAACTTTTTCAAGATAGATCATTATTAATTAAATAAATGATAAATTGATGAAATAATTATTTATACCCCCCAAGAAAAAAAAAAGCTTCTGCGAACTATAAATTGAAAAATTGAATGAGGAGTTCTGGACGCATATACCTAAGAAGATATATAGTTTTTTTTTTAAAAAAAGAGAAAAAATGAATTCTAAACAAATAAATAAATACCGTATATGTGTGCAGATATAAGTTACACAGATACTCGGAGAATGAGAAAAACATACCTACGTCTGGTGGTTTTACAGCCAAGTAGTCTATGTTATCCTGGAACAATTTAAAAAGGTTTAAATTCTTTGGCTATTTTTTAAAAAAAAATGTATTTAAAAAATTTAAGCTTTCTTGTTACATAAAATGTTGGAACCTTTTTTAGGAGGACAGAAAGATGCCTATATCATACTCAATATGTAAATACCCAGATTGACATGTCATACCTGTGTATATATTTATTTATTTTTATTAAATAATATAATAAAAGCTCTTGTTCTGTTGTTCCGTGATGACATAACTTAACTCTTTCTCGCTCACCAGGCTACCTGATGGTCATGTCATATGCAAATTTGAAACTTTGTATTTCTGGGCGGAGTTTATATATTTTTTCTTTTTTTAAAAAAATTTTCTTTTATTTATTTATTATTTTTTCTTTTTTTGCCAACAGCTTGATATTATGACACCGTTAAAAAAAAAAATTAAAAATACACAAAAACCAACCAGCGGGTCAGAGCCAGGATAGTAATAACCTGCCTTCATAACCTGACTGCTCCCTTGCATGTTAACATACTGTGAACCGAACGCAAGTGACAAAACTAATCAATCACTGGCGCGCTAACACAAAGAGGGATAAAGAGGTTAACACAAATTGATGACATCCTCGCTCGAATTTTACACTGATTCGGCGAGCTCCGCGATTGAAACAGACAAAGATTTATAGTCCGAGCGAGGACGCTGGCTCTTCTTGATTGCTTGATATTTTTTTTTTTAATATATATATATATATTTTTTAATATTTATTTATTTAAAAATAAATAATAAAAAAAAAACACGACTTTGCATATTTATTTCCCGAGCTCCTCGCCGTCTCGCGGCATTAGAATGCTGATTCGATTTTTTGCATTCTCGAAGAAGGAGGCATTATGCAGCCATTTGCATGATGTGAGGAAAATCACTGTAACGTTTTGTAATGCCAGGCGCCGCGACGATCGTTAATGCTCACCTGCATAAGCAGGAGCGTGCCAGGCATATGTTATATGAGGATATATCCTTGCGGTCGCCCCTCTTCTTCTTCCTCGCATAAAAGAAATTATCCTGGATCTCCTGGATGAGAAATTGTGTTGTGTCATGCCTCCGAGGGGTAACGCCGTATTGAGCTTTTATGAATTTGTTTGATATTAGGGCTGCGCTTTACCAGATCCAACGCAATATTTTATTTTTTTTTGCTTCTCCCCCTGTGAAAATTATCACCGAAAGCTTTTTATCGGTGGCTTTCTGACAGATAATTGATTATTATCCTTGACACATGATGGATAACTTTCATAAAAGCAGCATTCCCCGTCATCTGATTGGCCTCTAAAGTTTTTTTTTTAATCATCCTTATTATGTTTTTATTTTTTTAAGTGTTACTTTTCTAAGTTCTTAGAAGAATCTCTCCGTCAGGCGACATGCGTTAGGTAGTCAACTTGAGAAAAAAAATACTTTTAAATACTTTCATACTTATAAAATAAAAGTAATTCTCCATTTCCCATATCTTATAGAGTTTTTACTTTGTTTTGTTATTTATTTTTGAGTTTTTATTCTTTTTTGCAGCTGAACAGTGTGGGTTCCATTCCCTAGTGAAGGCTAACGTTAGCATTCTGATGTGTAAGCGTTATCGCCAGGATAAGTAACTTTAACGCTTGCCACTTATATTACCTTCCTGACGCTAAACCCATTAGCGCATCGGTGATTCGTTAGCTTGTAGAGGTGCGCACAGCTGAAAAATTTGTTTCGTTTTGCTTCATTGGAAAATAATGAAATTTTCGGAATTTTGTTTTGTAATTTCGTTTCGATTTGTTTTGATTCGATTGGAATTTTGGATCATTAAAAAGAACACATAACAAATCAAATACTGCTCAACTACTGTTAGATTAGGGTTAAACGTGAGGGATAAAATGCAAGCTATGGTTAAATATTGAGCTGTCTAATGGCCTTTGGTGCTGAATACAACAGATTCAGCACCGCAGCCAATTATCAGGGACGGGGTGCTTTTTGAATCAGTTAAACCAAACTGATTTGTTTCATAATTTCGTTTGTAATTTGGGATTGATTAGAATTTTAGGATCACTGAAAAAAAATCAATAAATCCTGCTCAATTACTGTTAGATTAGGGTTAAATATTGAGCTGTCTGTTGGCCTGTGGCGCTGAATACAACAGATTCAGCACCACAGCAATTATCAGGGACAGGGTGCTTTTTTAAACAGTAAAACAAAACTGATTTGTTTCATAATTTCGTTTGTAATTTGGGATCGATTCAAATTTTAGGATCACTAAAAAAATACAACAATAAATCCTGCTCAATTACTGTTAGGTTAGGGTTAAACGTAAGGGTAAAAAGGCAAGCTAGGGTTAAATATTAAGCGTCTATTGGCCTGTGGTGCTGAATACAACAGATTCAGCACCACAGCCAATTATCAGGGACGGGGTGCTTTTTGAATCAGTTAAACCAAACTGATTTGTTTCATAATTTCGTTTGTGATTTGGGATCGATTCAAATTTTAGGATCACTGAAAAAAATCAAAAAATCCTGCTCAATTACTGTTAGATTAGGGTTAAATGTGATGGTTAAAAGGCAAGCTAGGGTTAAATATTGAGCTGTCTGTTGGCCTGTGGTGCTGAATACAACAGATTCAGCACCACAGCAATTATTAGGGACAGGGTGCTTTTTGAAACAGTAAAACAAAACTGATTTGTTTCATAATTTCGTTTGCAATTTGGGATCGATTCGAATTTTAGGATCACTAAAAAAATACAACAATAAATCCTGCTCAATTACTGTTAGGTTAGGGTTAAACGTAAGGGTTAAAAGGCAAGCTAGGGTTAAATATTTAGCGTCTATTGGCCTGTGGTGCTGAATACAACATATTCAGCACCACAGCCAATTGTCAGAGACAGGGTGCTTTGTGAAACAGTGAAACAAAAGTGATTTCTTTTCATAATTTCGTTTGTAATTTGGGATTGATTCGAATTTCAGGATCACTTTAAAAAACATAAATCAAACCCATCTAAGTTACTGTTAGATTAGGGTTAAACATGCGGGTTAAAAGGCAAGCTAGGGTTAAAGTATCGCTGCAGTGTGCACAGAGGAATCATTAAATGGGTCTCTTGTGAAACAGTATAACGAATCAATTTCATTATATACTGTTTCATTTTGTTTTGTTATCGTTTCAATTCGGACGAAACCGATTTGTTATTTTGGAAGTACACCGCAGTGCTGCATGTTCTCACGAAAGCGAGATCACGCAGGGCTCACGGCCCAGTAGCAAAACCCTCCATGGAGTCCTATGGACTCAAACAGGTGATGCTCGAGGAGGTGCAGAAGCCCTATCGCGAGTATCCCATCAGTTAGCGCCCCGGAAAAGTGTGGTAAAATGAGGATGCTACGGGGAAACCTGCAGGCACAGACTTAGCATTACCATTTTAGCGCACAGTAGGGAATAGTGCTCGATGACAAATACATATGTTCTGAAAAAAATATTTTTTTAAAAGCTACAAAAATTAATATAAGTAATGGATAAAAAAGGTTTTCAAAATGCAACATTAATACTTACAGTAATTAGTAATTACATTTACTGTTTAAAATAATTTGAAATAGTTTAATAATTATAAAAAATAAATCTCAGTTTCCCGTAGCTTATAAAATTTTACTTTGTTTTTTTTTCTTATTTGTAGCTAATCAGAAAATCCTAAATTTGCCCTCTTCAATAATAACATAAAAATATATCCTGAAAAATATTTATAAAAAATAAAAAATAAAGCAACAAAGGCATAAAATCATAAAATATGAATAAATTGCTGATAATTGATTCTCAGATAATCCTTATTTTTCACAATGGCACACGGGGTCTGCGTTATCAGCATACAGGCAGATGCAGAAAATGTGCTGCAGACAGGTAATAAAATGGTGAGATCTCCTGCTTATGTGGGTTTGTAGTGATCAGAATGAGATTATTAGCAATGCAATATCTGTATGTGCTGCATAATGCCTGTGTATGGCAATAACAGCAACACCTTGTATCTGTATGTGCAGCATAATGCCTGTGTATGGTAATTACAGCAACACCTTGTATCTGTATGTGCTGCATAATGCCTGTGTATGGCAATTACAGCAACACCTTGTATCTGTACTGTGCTGCATAATGCCTGTGTAGGGCAATTACAGCAACACCTTGTATCTGTATGTGCCGCATAATGCCTGTGTATGGCAATTACAGCAATGCCTTGCATCTGTACTGTACAGGAAATTACACTCATTATTAGGGATGTGTGTTTCGGGTTTCGGAATTTCGGAATTTTCACGAAATTTCCCGATTCGTGTTTTCGGATGCGGCCGATTTTCCGAAAATTTTTAGATCCGAAAATGGCAGATCCGAAAAGTTTTCCGAGCCGAAACGAAATATTTTCGGAATTTTCGAATGTACTTGAAATGTGTCAAATCGAAATTTATTGCTTTGAAACGAGGAGAACAGACGTTCCTAAAAACGAAAATTTCCGAAATACGAAAAATCGATACAAAAAACGAGCTAAGTGACACGAAAATACGAAAAATGGTCGATATTCCTAAAAAAATGTACACAAAAACGAGTCGAGCCGAACCGAATCGAAACAGAAATCGGTCGAAACGAGCCGAATCGAAAATTTTAAAAATCCGAATAATCGAATCGAACCGAAAAAAAAATCGGTGCACAAGCCTACTCATTAGAACCCCCTGAATCTTATCTCTGTACAGCAGCAACTGACCCCAAAGCTCTGCCTGTAATCTGACAAATCCCTGGCTGCTGGAATTCTGCAGTAAAGATTGATGAGCTTTTTTGTTACAGTGAAAGCAGGGACTGCACCTTGCAGCTTGTTTACAGTAATACAGGGAGGCATGAGTGAGATCTCACTGATCATTAATCCTGCATTAAGAGTTAGGAAAGTATTGCTTACTGTGAACAATTTAATGTGTTTTTTTCTAATATTTAACAGCTAAAAAAAACATAGAATTGGGCTTGACAGGGTTAACTTTAACGGAAATTTAAAAAAACACCGAACATGTCACCGCCAGTAAAAGGAACAGATGTGATCGGAGAGTTATAAGGCGTTTGTACACATGTCACTCAACGGCATCAGTTTTACAAAGTCGCTTTAATCACCCGATTCCCCACTTTGAACTCCGCATCCTTTTGTTCCATTAGTTAAACGGCGGCTGCGCTCGTGCGAGGGTAGCGAGATTATTTTATACCACCATATGCCAAGCTTTCTGAAAACAAGGGCATCGGTTTCAGCGAAACAGTCCCCCTCACTAATTTATTACACCCCCCTCCTCCTTTCCTGCGCCACAAGGGACCAGAGCATTTAAAACAGGAAACGGCCATTGTTAATCGCAAGACGATGCTCAAAAATCCCCAAAAGGTGTGATTTAGAAGAAAAAGAGTCCTTATTCCCTTATTATTTGGTAAAAGTACCATGCAGGGCTGCCAGGTCGGCCATGTTTTACTGGACACACATCATTTATTCGTGCTGATGGGCAGTGCATGAAAAATGCAACCCTGCAACATGTATAACTCATACGTTGCAGGTAAGAAACGAAAAAGGAATCCCTGGAGACCTGCATTGATTTCCTTCCGGAAGCATATGGGTTATAAGTGTTGCAGGGCAGCACTTCTCCCTGTGCTTCCCCTCTGCATAACATAGAAAGATGTGCCCGGGAAAGCTTGACCAACCTGGAATACTAACATGGGGATTGTATGAATGGCAGTTTGTGGGCAATGTGATCGCAGCATAAACCCATTGCATCACTGGAGGATCTCCAGCGAGGCCCTACTACCTCTGTAGAGTCCATTTTTAGGGGTGTCAGGTGCCAAGGGAGGTTACTAGTATCCCAGAATGCTCAGCCAGACACCCAGGAAGAATGGATAACTTTCCAGGTAGTCATGGCCCTGTGGAGAAAGGACAGATTCTCAGGGTCTCGTGGTGTATGTCCAGATACTCATGGTCTCAGAATGTATGGGCAGATCCTCATGGTTTCAGGGTATATCTGCAGATACTACTGATCATGGGATATATGGGGAGATACTTGTGGTCTCTTGGTATATGAGCAGATACTCAAGGTCTCAGGGGATAGAGGGGAGATACCCATGTACTCCCAAGAAGGTCATGATCTTCCCAAGAAGGTCAAGGTCCTCCAAGGATGGTGGGCAGATATTCTTGGTGTCAGAGTATATGAGTGAATACTCATGTTCTCACAAAAAGGTCAAGGTCCTCCTAGGAAGGTGGGCAGATACTTTTGATGTCAGAGTACCTGAATGAATACTCATGTTCTCCCAAGAACGCCATAATCTTTCCAAGAACATCAAGGTCCTCCTAGGAAGGTGGGCAGAGACTCATGGTGTCTGAGTATATGAATGGATACTCATGTTCTCCCAAGAAGGTCATGATCTTCTCTAGAAGGTCAGGGTCCTCCTAGGTAGATCAGCAGGTACTCAGTGTCAGAGTATAGGGACAGACTCTTGTGGTGTTGGGGTATTTTTTCAAGGTATTAATGTTCTCATGCGTATCTATATCACACTTAGTCCTAATCTCCTAAAACCTGATCTGAGGGTCATTAATAGAATGTAATTCCTCTGATCGTTCCGGATGTCAGAGTCGTAGGACAGAGTGGAAGTGAGATGAATCAAACAATTAAAGTCTGATCTAATTATCTAACGTCCTGACACTCATCTTTTTTGATAGTCGATGACCAGTACTTTACGATGGCCTAGAAAGTCAACATTAAACCCGGTATCTGTGCCCTCCGAGATGAGCTTTCTACATAACGAGGTGGAGACTTTGTTGCATTAGAAAATGAGCCAAATTTCAAATGTATAGCAGCCCGATTCGTGGTTCTGGAAATTCCTCTTACCTCCATATTTTTATGGAACCGTTGGTTGATATGCAAATGACTTGCCGAGCCGCGGTCCCCCGAGAACGCAGACTTTATTTAAGATTGGATCACGACATCTGTATAAGATCAAATTTGTCATATTCTGTCTTCCAGCCCATTGGCTGTTGCCTAGCAACTGGTCAATCTCACAGACTGTTTGTCATGACAAATTAGCTCCTTTGTTACCATAACGACCAGCTTTTGTTACTTAATTAAATTGATTCAAATCAGAATTGACTTAAGGCAAACAAGAAGCTCCACAGTGAAGTAATAAAGAGAGCATCAAAGCGAGTCGCTAAGTTCAGGGATGGATGGCAAGAAGGAGGTATCGCACCTCTAATCGATTAATGATTTAAGTCTGTCTACCACCAGATACTAGGTTCCATATGTCAACATGTCAGGGTATCCATCGACATTTCAAAGCTCTCCAAGTGTCAGAATCCCTCATGGTCCTCCTTAGAATGTTATGCTCTTCTCAAGACAGTCATGTTCCTCCCAAAAATATCATGGTCTTCCTTACAAGGTCAAGATTCTTCCAGGAATGTCATGATCCACCCAAGACCTTCAGGATCCTCCCAGGAAAGTCATGACCTTCTTAAAAAGGTCAAGGTCCTCTCGAGAAGATTATAGTCTTCCCTAACAGGCTAAGCACCTCCCAGGAAGATCATGATCTTCCCAAGAAGGTCACAGTCTGCCCAAGAAGATTATGGTCTTCTCAAGAAGGTCAAGGTTTTACCAAAAGATCATGGGCTTCCAAAGGTGCCAAGGTACTTCCAGGAAGGTCAAGATCTTCCCAGGAAGGACATGATCTTCCCAAGAAGTTCAAGATTCTCCCAGGAAGGTCATGATCATCCCAAGAATATCAAGGCCCTCCCAAAAATAATCATGGTCTTCCCAAGAAGGCCAAAGTCCTCTCAAAAGGTCATCATGGAATTCCCAAGGAGAAGGTCCTACCAAATTGTCATTGTCTTCCCAATTAGGTCAAGGTCCTGCTAAGAAAGTCACGGTCTTCCCAGGAAGGTCATGAGCTTCCCAAGAAGGCCAAGGTCCTCCCAGGACTTTTGTCATCTTCCCACAAAGACCAATGCCCTTCCAAGAAGGTCATGGTCTTCCCAAGAAGTTCAAGGTTCCCAAAAATGACATGCCCTTCCAAAGAAGGTCAAGGTCCTCCTAAGAAGGTCAAGATTGTAGCAGGAAGGTGATGATCTACAAAAAAGGTCAAGGTCATCCCAGGAAGGTCATGACCTTCGTAGGCCTTCCCAAGAAGATCATTATTGCCCCCATTTCCTGTTAAAGTCTTTATTGTAAACTCTACCATGATTTAATAAAATCTTCCCAGCTACATGCCACACCAGGGGCCATATTACATTGATCACGCTAAAACGGGGATGCTAAGGAAGAAAACATGCATCTGCAGGTTTCTCCTTAGAGCCCCCATTTTAGCGTGACATTACGGTGCAGGCGCTAATTCAGCAGTCTGCACCATGACATGGTGCCAAGGTTCGGGATGCTCCCTAACATCCCTTCTATGGAGTCCATAGGACCATAGGCCCTGCCCTGCGAGATCCGGCAGGTTGGTATAGTGATTCACAGAGGGAGACTGGGGGATTTGTTCCCCCCAGTCTCTCTTTGCTCCCGGCGGCAAGAAGAGGCCTCTGGTCGGAATCATTATGTTATGACTTTATACAGTAAGAACAATGTCTGTCCAAGAGCAGCTTCATCAATAGAAACAGATGAATGCAGCCACTCACCACGTGGAAACAGGATGTCCTTTAGCTCATGTCCTGCTGTGTGTGAACCATATACATATTACCTATACATATGTCAGTAAGCTATGTAAAGAGGCGCCGTAAAGCGAGTCCCCTCCTTAAAATGAGAATTAACCAAATTCAAAATTACAAAATATTGGTGTGCTTTTACCCAAAAGAAAACAACATTGCATGCAATTAACCGTTAAATGTCCAAGATGATAACAATCTGGATTTGTAACTGCTCTTTGTAAAATAATAAATATTACACTATAATTTAAATGAAAAAAGTCTGAGTTTCAGGACCATCTTTGATCAACTTCGTAAAATGAACACACAACTCTGAAAACATTAACTGGTCCAGACACGGTGAGTACACATCAAGTCTCCAAATATTTATAGCCTCATATTATATTTTCCTAGAGGTTCCCTTCCTTGATTTTTTACAGTGCACATCAAACAGATTTTATCGCCGTGTTATTGGTTTATTAAGTGCGTTTTCTTTCAGGCTAACCATTTGAATAATTACTGCCAATTATAATATTTGAAGCACGGGCTAATAATCCAATATTTTTAGGTGAAGATGGGCTGATAAATAATTTAATGCGCCGGAGATAAAAGATGTTTAACTGTTTACTGCAATTTCACGCCCAGCGTTTCTAAAAGGAAAGGCATCCGACGCGTTTCGTCTTCTATTAACAAAGACTTCAGCAGGGATAAACCATCAGCGTGCCACATCTGTTTAAATACCCCATCCATATTTTATAATATTATCTATATATGGTGTGGGTTATGGGTTTTCATACACATGCCCCACTCAATATGGCGTTGATTTATGGACACTCGGAAGGTTGCCACCACTACGATGGCAGAGATCGGAAAGACATACATGCACAGTAATGAAGAGGCGGACTGCCCAGTGACTCGTGATCGGGCTATGCTGAGAGTAAGCATCGATACGGAGGCGCTCGAGAGAAAACGGGGCACCGGGGAGGCGAACGGTATCAAGAAGGACTCAACAGACACACAGGAGACAATAGATGATGTTCCAAACTTACGATTGATAGATGGAATGCATGGCTCTCTGGAACTAGAGGCAGCCTGTTTAAGGTTCATTCAATGGGGTATTGAAACAGATGTGGCACGCCAATGGTTTATCCCTGATGAAGTCTTTTTTAATGTAAGGCAAAATGCGTTGGATGCCACTTTATTTATTTGTTTGATTATATTATGGTTACCAATAAATTCAGCTTTTTATCCGGGGAAGACTTTTTATGGTGGTTCTTGTGGTGGTGAGAGAGACCGGAGCAGAGGATCCTGAAGGTGGCTGAACCTATATGATGACATTTGAAGTGCCTGATACCATATTTTATCTTGTGAGTGAGGTCTTAAGGGGCATTTATGGTTTCATTTGTGTAACTGTATTACACTATGGTTGTATTTACTGCTATTGCAGATACACCCTTTGCATTATTTATTATTATTGCTCGTGATTCGCGTCTGAAAGGAGGGGACATCGGCAGTTGTATCCAGACTAAAAAGGTTATGTTTTTGGTGAATCTTAGTGTTCAAAACACGGTTGAAGAATTTTGAAGCATGGCTGAAGCTTGAAGCATGTTTACTTCAAGAAACGAAAAGATGAGGATGACATGCAGGTTATTTCCTGAAGATAAGCATCATTATTGCTAAACAGTTGGCACATGGTGGGACAGGAGAAACTGCGTGGTTGACCACGGTAAAACCAGTAGGCAATGTCACATTTGTCTGATTTAATCCAGGGCTATCAAGATTTCCAAGAAAATTACATTTTGTTTCTGGAAAAAGGCTCCTTGAGAGAGTGGACTAATTTTTAAACCCTCCTCCTCCTCCAAGGCTCCACCTATGAACCAAAAAACTCCACCCATGAGGAACTCTTCTCAATCCTTTTGCTACACAATAACACTCATTTCAACCTAAATTGGAGGACATTGAACCTTTGGATGTGTTGCTTTGAGCTCTCTGATATGTTCCTATGGTCCTTGGATTATTTTTAGGATACTTTCCACAGTCTGCTATCTAGAGCTGAAATGAGATATGAAATGCTCTTCCAGAATGACTAACAGGGTTATTCAAAGACAGCTGAATTGGCTCCGAAATTTCACTGAACACTGAGTTTCCCCGTACGGTGCAATTTCGTGGCCATTCGGTTATTCGAAATACTGTCAGTTTTCAAAATATTGGCGAATTGTCAGTGAAATACGGTGCCTGTTCGGCGGCAGTGAAATTCCCAAAGAGAAGCAATGGTTACTCTATTAAGAGACACCGAACAGCAGAGAAATGTCAGTGAAATGCCCTGATGTTCGGTGGTTTCATCCACCAGGTTTAATCAGGCGAATCCCATAGGTTTCAATGTTAAAATAATTCCCCGTTTTTATTAAATATTTATTCAACCGTTTATTCTTTTCATTTACAGCAAAAAGTCTCTTTATTTGCTCATTTTCTCCGATTTTTTTTCGTCATGAATAACCTCCACAATGACCTGGATGGCAGCAACATGGACCAGTAGACACTGATTTTCTTGGAAGGTGGAGAGGTTTACAGATTGTCTCTTGCAGTCGCTATCCATGCTTATTGTTGACTAAACCAAAAATATGCCCGGTCAGGTACCCAGTATCAAGTAGTAGACGACAGTAGTTATTGGACAGCCATGTTGAAGGCTTGCCCAAACATCACCTTTAAGCATCTGGTTGCTAAATCTGTCCTGTCATAGGTTGACATAAAGTACAGGCCCTTTAATTGCTAAAATCGGAAGAACGATTAAAATGATGGCCATTAAATACGTCAATACATCAATATGTAAATTGGTCAAACCATGAATCTACCCTTCAACATGTATTTTTAATTAATCTATTTATATAGCTACGTATGATGGAATAAATATATATTATTATAGAATGATATATTACCTAAACATGGGATTCTAAGAATCCCAAACTCATGCCAAGGTCTCTCCGTTAACATCACACCTTTCTATCCATTTCGGGTAAATATTGTTTCAATACAATAACACACATTTTTCTTCTGCGATGCCATTAAAAGCCTCTTCTCCCTTCCTCGGCATTCTGACAATAGCACTTTGTTAAGGATGGCTGCTTCCATTTGCATCAGACATCTCCTCTGTATGTAGATTGATGAGTTTAATCAGCAAATCAGGAGGAAGACTCGAGCATCAATCAATGTCACTTTCTTCCCTTATAATTTCTGATTTGCCACTTGTCAATATAACGCTAAGATGTTTTCTTAAAGGTGAAGCTCAGGCCTAACGATGATCCGACGTTGAGATTAAACGTTATATAAGACAAATCGTCGACGGAACGCGTGAAGAGAAACGAGTTTAGAGTATAATTATTTATTTATTTATTGTGGGGATGGAAGCGTGCATGTGTCTGTGTGTATGTGTGTTTGAACACACCATAGAGACCCAGTGCTTACTGATATTGCAATAGTATAATGGTGCTATGGTTTAATCGAAAGTCTATCTCCCCAGGGAAGACTCTTCCGACACCAGAAGTTATCGCTTTACCTCCACTAGCTCCGTTACGGTATCCCTGCCATTTTCTCAGTTGTCGATCCAGAAATGAGCTATTCCCATTTCCATTTTGCCCCCTATCTCATCCCTATCGGCTTGAGGTTATCCCCTGCCTCGTGTGCACAAGTATAGGAGATGTCCTATGTCAAAAAGAAGACTGTGACGCCATTGGTTCCATTTTTTGAGGTTGAAGCTTCCTTGCTAACTTTGCGTTTTCAAATACAGATATTTGATCGGTTAAATCAGTTATGGTGAGTCTTTGCACCTCATATGTTTGGAATCTACATGTACCATGATGCTTTGACATCTTTATTCCTGAAGAGGCATCACCGAACATGGAGTTCCAAAACATCTGGGGTGCCAAGGTCGCCATCACTGGGTTAGACCGATGGAGTTGTTCTAAGCATCTGGACCTAGTTTCCTGCCTGGTGGTTGTAACATTGTGTATCCAGTACATGTGCGAGTTGATGGTGGACTCAAGGGCTTCCTTCTGACTTGACCATTCCATATATAGCAGGTGGCTATATCTTAGGCCACTAGCTGAAGACCATAATTTTGCCATGTTGGCCGGCTCAAGACCATTATATTTATTAAATCACATCTAGTCCTGTAGGCCTCTACCTGGATATCTATATATATATATATATATATATATATATATATATGTATATCTAGCTTGACGGATCTTGACCCATTCTGGGCCAAGTGTCTGTGTATAATCCTCATGCATTCAAGACCATACAAGGCATTGAATATCATATTGACTCGTCCAGTGGTGGCTCTAGGGTTAATGAAATCTTAGGCCAAGTTCAACATGAGACCATCCCCAAAATGTAGAACCTAACACAAAACATTTGACTTTAGAAGGATAACTTAGTTCTATTGTTGGTTTGCTTTGGAATGGAAGTATAATAGTATTTTACATAAAGTCCATCATTTGAAGACCCTGTGGGAGTGAGGCCTTCAATGACTGCCTATTTTCCCTAATTATGGAGCCACCTCTGGTCTTGTCCTTTTTTGATCTAGCAGAAGGCATATAACCATTCTCAATTCCGGTCAAAGTCCATCAATATCATATGCAGTTGACTGTCTTTACTCCTTTCAACATCAAGCCCAGATCTTTCTTCAATCAGGACAAAGTATTACACAACATCTGTTGGGTGAGAATCATACATTTCCACGAAGGAGTTTGTGCTATGTTTAGGTTATTTTATGTTATCTGCTTTATTATATGTTTTCGAAAAACCTTGACTATCATCGTCCCATCGCTCTTTAGAGAAACTTTGGACATCATTGTCCCATCGCTCTTGAGCTTTGGTTATACACAGATCGAGCTCTTAGGACTGTCATTCACTAACCCAGTTCAAGTGTAAATTTTAAAATAAATAAATAATAATGAAAACAAAAGATTAGAGTTTGCGTATTAAAACCCCATCTTCAGACCAGGGGGTTGCTTCTGGGGTGATCGTCGAGATGCGATCGAGGCGGCCATTTTTAGACACCTAGAAAGCTGTCCGATACAGGGTGGGCTTGTGAGGATAAAATTCATCCTGGAGACCTTTGCTTGTCACAAGCTAGAGGAAGGAAGAGACTCATCTTCCATGGACAGATTAAAATTCACATTCTAAGCCATGCTTAACATATCATCAGCGACACAAACGACCTGCTTTAAGCCGCGATAAAGGAAGCTGAAATAATAGCCTTCCTATCCCTTTTTTTATTAAGCTTTTGTGATAGCAACGATGAGTTATGGATGGATCTGCAGATTTCCAAGAAACAGACTTCATGAGATGATTGCATTGCTGTAATGAACGGTCTTCGTCCGCGCTGGGGGCTGCGCGAGCACCTTAATGGAGTGGGACCTGCTGTGACATTGGAAGAGCTTGATCCAAATGTCACCGTCATGCAATCAGACAACAAGCCGACCCTTCTGTTCAATCCTCTGACATTTCACGAAATCCCGTCAATTTCCATAGGGTAGTCACTTCATAACAGGAAGGCACTTTCATGAGCAATATCAAAGTCCTCCTTCTTCAAGCCTTTCACGGCAACCCTGCTCTGGTCTCCCACCCCCAGTTGAAAATGTCTCCATGTGGCGTAGAAAAGACTATGGTTCTCCAGGGACACAGATGTCTCTTTGATTGCTTATTTAATTACTTCATTCTCCTTATTACAAGGAAAATTAACAATATGATGGTATGTGATGCTGTCCGACTGCTCCACTAGGTTCTATAAGGAGGAGTAGGTTAGAGGACTGGTGACATCTAGGCCATAGGTCTCTTGCTCATCCTCTAGACCAGTGTTTCCCAAACCTGTCCTTGGGACCCTCAACCAGGCCAGATCTTGCAGATCACCCTGGGGAAAAGCATACTGAATCCTGCAATCACCGAGCAGCAAATCATATCACCCGTGCTGGGCTTCAGATATCTGTCAAACCTGGCGAGGCAGAGGGTCCTGAGGACAGGTTTGAGAAACACTAATCTAAACTCTTAAGCAAAGATAGAGATGCCAGTGAGTGAAAGCCAGTCATTTTTATATTTAGACCATAAACCCTAGATACAACAATTAGATCATAAAGACGTCCACACCCAGAGTAGTGAGTTATGAGTTCCTCTGAGTACTTCACATCCTGTGTGAAGGACCCAGAGTCAATGGGCCCATAAAGAGTTCCCAGGAGGGTTTTTAGTCCATGTCTAGTTTTAACAGAATTAGTTGAAGAACATCATGTGAATCATCTCAACGTTGGTTGATTCTCCATCCTTGCTTACTTTTGTCAATTTTCCACCCATGGTGACTTTTTCTGACTTTCACCCATGCCTACCTATGTTGATTCCCACCCATAGTGACATTTGTCGATTTTCCACTCAAGCTTACACATATACTCAAGCTTACCCATACCATGCCCTTACACATGGTGTACATACTAAAACTGCCCCGTTCTGTACCCCGATGTGATTCACTCCTTATCCTCTGCCACATTCTTTTCTTATCCTTGAATGAATTAAATATTTTGTATAAAATAAACTCATCAGAAATGTCTACAACCCATTAACTGGAGATTTGTTGATGATGCTCCTATGTCCCTGAGAAAGACCCTATTAAATAATGAAATCTTTTCGTATTTAGGGCAGTGGTTAATTTTTACTTTTAATACTTGAATTAACCAAGCAGGATCTTTGCAGTGACTGATAATTATCTACCTG
Organism: Leptobrachium leishanense; assembly: GCA_009667805.1. Classification (NCBI taxonomy): domain Eukaryota; kingdom Metazoa; phylum Chordata; class Amphibia; order Anura; family Megophryidae; genus Leptobrachium; species Leptobrachium leishanense. The sequence goes on from CM019075.1 coordinate 77,547,412, forward strand.
ATCTATCTACCTGTCTATCTATCTATCTCATGTCTAATCCTTTTGACTGTATAAGACACTGGTGAGTAACTAATTCCAAACACACTCATTTCCCATGCGTTCGTTAAGCCAAACGAGCCTCAGGTACTGCCGTCGACCATCTCAGGCCGAGTATCTGACGACCCTGGAGGGTTATTTATTATATGTAAATGATGGTACGTAAGGAGGGTTTGATGCAAATTTTTTTGCCAGTTGACTCCCTCGGAGCCGTAACTAAAAGGGAATTACTGTAAATAAAGAGAGCACTAATAAGATAATTTGCCACTTTAGCACGAAGGCCACGTTTATTTAACCTTTTAGATTCATTATGATGTAGTGCAGCTCACACGCAGATCAAGAGACAGAATTAAAAGCCTTGCTGCCGACTGCCAAAAAATAATCACGGTGGTGGTGGTGGTGGACATCTAGTCATCTGGACAACTGGCCTTCCACTAAAGTGACCTTATTTTTTATCTCTGCTGCCAACCATACTCCAGAAGAAGACACAGATAGCTCAAATTGTGGTAATTTGAAATTGGAACATTCCCATTTCTCCTTGGATCAACAAGCTTTGTTGACTACTATATCTCAGAATATGTTGGTTTCCCAGAAAGGCAAAAACCCATCCCAACGGCAGATTTTGGTGGGATATGACCAACACTAGATCAGTTGGAATTGATATATGTAACATTTTAGGGTCATTCTGAATTTATGATGTAGAGCATATCACACAGCAGAACAAGAGACAGAATTAAAAGTCTGGCTGCCGACTGCTGAAAACCAATCACAGTGGTGGGTGATGTTTTGTCATCTGGACAACTGGCCTTTTACTAAAGTGACCTTTTCTGTCTCTGCTGTCAACAATGCATTCTCCAAAAAAAGACACAGATAGTCCAATTTCTTGTAATTTGAAATTGGAACATTCCGATTCCTCCTCGGATTACCAAGCTGTATTCACTATTTTATCTCATCATCACCATCACCATCACCATCCCAATGGCAGATTTTTGTGTGATAAACCCAACTCTATTTCAGACGAAACTGATAATTGTTTGGTCACCAAAATGAACAGCAACCAAAGGCTTAGGCTGGCCGTCCACTGGAACCGTTTTTGAACGACCGACGATTTCGTCAGACCGTCAGACCGTCAGTCATCCGACCGGGCCAGACTAGGGGTCGTCCACTGCGTGCGATCTGTCGTGCGACCACAGACGATCCAGATCAAAATCAGAGGTGGAGTACATGGCTGCCAAACCAGAATGAACTGGTTTTACAAGCAAAAACAAGTTCATTCTGCTCTTGGAACCAGTGCAGTCCTTTTTTTTTGTTACTATTATTTTTACTGTGCGCTTTGTCTATAAATCTGTCAAACTATCCCCTAAATCAGGGCATGACGCCAACACTTCAGTGCAGTACTGCGCTCTGATATTCCTTCTCTCTGCCGCTGCAGATTGCCGAAGTGCGGCAATCTGCAGCAAACTGCACCATATTTCACCGTCATTTTTTCAGTACAAACAGCAACAAAATTGCACCGTATGGGAAAATTCAAGATTCTGTGCCCTTCGGGAGGCATGTCAGTGCTTAGTGAATAAACCCCTTTGTGCAGCAGCACAGCTAGTCCCACCATGCACAAAAGGTGTTTTGGTAAACTTGCATCATGTCTGCATCATTTATTTTCAATAGGAGTAAAAAAAAACAGCAAAAACAATATAAATGCGTTTTTTTTTAAACTCCCCTAATGAGTTTATCAATGTCCATCTTGCCTAATCGTTCTGAACTCCCAGCCTGCAAGGTGAGATCGCCCATCTGCTGTGGTCTCCAGAAGTCGGCCGTCGGACGTCTGCCGCAATGGACGATGGTTCCATTCACATTCATGTTACGGGATCGGACGTACGACGACGAACGATATCGGATGATCGCACCATCGCACGAAAATGGTTCCCAGTGGACGGCCAGCCTTAGTCGATCAACCCCCAACACTGAAACCATGAAGCACTTCCACTATCTGGGTCGTTATTGGTGGCGGAGGAGTCAAGAAATGGTAATGTCATCCAAGCACAACAAAAGGCATTTGACTAGAAGATCATAGCCTGAAAGACAGCTGTTTTGTTGCATAAATTCAAGAGCATAACAATATACTCATAATGGCAATTACTGGTGTAAAGAGCGGCTCCCACTTATCGCACCATACAATCAGGACGGGATTGTACGGCCCTCGCAGATCTAACCGGGAGATAACACGTGCCTCTCGAAAGCGCTCAAAAAAGCTCTAAGATCTCCATAGAGGAGATGACAGGCATTCTTATTCATGAATTTATGGATTGAGTTAGATGTTTGAATTTCAGATGTACCTTAAAAAGTGGTTCTTCGTAACATCTTTAGTGGTTGGTATTCATATATGGACTTGCACGCTCAAGCAATGACTTAACCTTATGGAGACCTGAAGCTTGTTCGTGGTGTCATAGACATAAGGTGACTTTAGAAGACCATTTTGTAGGCGGGTAGAGGCACTAGATTATTTTTAAACTCGGTAATATGTCTTTGTAAGATATAGGTCAAGCGGCAGTTGGCCCACTTTCTCATTAAGACTTCCTGTGCATAGGTTCCTTCTTGATTGTTGAACCGTAAGTCCTGACTGAGCAAAACACTTGTACTTTCTTAATTTATGTCAACCTTTCATCTCATGGAAGAGCCTTACCACCCCTTATTGCTTGTAAAATGCTCATTCATGGTCGTAAGTATCATGAAATATATTTTGTTTCTCAACAGGCAAGATGGGCAGGAACATGGATTGTCTTCTTGTGGAAAGTGGCGATTTTTAACCCATGTTAGTGTTTGCCGGTTTTTCACTCATGCTTACTTTTCCTGATTTTCCAACTATGCTAATGTTTGCTGATTTTCCACCCATACTTACTTTTGTCAATTTTCAATCCATGTTGACTTTTGCCTATTTTCCACCCATGCTTACATGTGCTGATTTCCCAACCATGCTTATGTTTGTCGATTTTCGACCCATGATCACTTTTGCCGATTTTCCACCCAAGTCTGCCCATGGTCTCCTCACAAACCATCTAAACTCTACACGCTGTAGAAGAGGTTCCTTTGTCTTCTTCTGGTCTTCTCATAAAAGCATCCATCTCTGAATTCCACCGAAACATGGATTGTCTTCATGTGGAATGTGACGATTTTTAACCCGTGTCAACTTTTGCCGTTTTTCAACTCATGCTTACCTTTCCTGATTTTCCAACTATGCTGACATTTGCTGATTTCCCAACCATGCTTACTTCTGTCAATTTTCCATCCATGTTGACTTTTGCCTATTTTCCACCCATGCTTACTTCTGCTGATTTCCCAACCATGCTTATGTTTGTCGATTTTCGACCCTGATGACTTTTGCCAATTTTCCACCCAAGCCTACCCATGGTCTCCTCAGAAACCATCTAAATTCTACACGCTCTAGAAGAGGTTCCTTTGTCTTCTTCTGGTCTTCTCATAAAAGCATCCATCTCTAAATTACCCCCAGCCCAAACATAAATAAATCACATATGAGAAGCAGGAAAGGAGGGGGCGTCCCGAGGAAAGTATGCAATGGCCGAGCAGCAAAATAGCCATTTTTTTAAGGCCCTGCTGTTGATCAATGTCTGGGAACCGATCGCCAGCTGCGGATTAGCCGCAGAGCCGCATTCCCGCGTTAATCTAAGCAATGCAGCCTCTCGATACGGCAACCCCGGTACCATCCACAATTAGCTATAATAATTCAAAGCAGACAGTTGTCCTGGAATCTGACTATGCAGGAACACATGCTCACAATAATGCAGAGACGGGGAAGTCTCTAGAGGCCCACAGGCTACTTTTAAGATCCCAGATTGGTGACTGCAGCCAGGCCCTTTTGCTTGCTGAAGATTAATCAAATATTCCTCCATCCTCTAATTGGATGACAATCAATTTGAAACCGAGCGAAATGGGAAGAACCGATTTTTCCCCTTCTCTCTCTTTCCGTTTAGTTATTCCTGCTCGCACGACGCGTCCCTTTCCTTATTTAGATCGTCTTGACCCTTTTTGGCCGAATCCGACGCGTGTGACAGGCAATTACAAATATATATATATATATAAATATATAT
>CM019075.1:77556550-77569050 GCA_009667805.1 Leptobrachium leishanense
AGTTGTGTTCAAAATTATTCAACCCCCACTGAAATTGAGTGTTTTGTCCAGTTTGACATTGATTTTGATCATTCAGTCATCTTGCTTACAATTAAATCAAAGAGGCACGTGTAGGTCAGACAAATATAACATAACATTTATAATGAAATAACCACAAATGTCTTTTCTGTGCTCACATCATTATCAGTTTTATTCAACCCCCAAGTGACATTCAATCTTAGTACTTAGTACAACATCCTTTTACAGTTATAACAGTTTTTAAACGTGAAGCATAGCTTGACACAAGTGTCTTGCAGCGATCTACGGGTATCTTCGCCCATTCGTCATGGGCAAAAGCCTCCAGTTCAGTCACATTCTTAGGCTTGCGCACTGCAACTGCTTTCTTTAAGTCCCACCAGAGGTTCTCAATCGGATTTAAGTCAGGTGACTGCGATGGCCACTCCAAAATGTTCCAACCTTTAATCTGCAACCATGCTCTAGTGGACTTGGAGGTATGCTTGGGATCATTGTCCTGTTGAAAGGTCCAACGTCTCCCAAGCCTCAGGTTTGTGACGGACTGCATCACATTGTCATCCAATATCTCCTGGTACTGAAGAGAGTTTATGGTACCTTGCACACGCTGAAGCTTCCCTGTACCTGCAGAAGCAAAACAGCCCCAAAGCATGATTGACCCCCCGCCATGCTTCACAGTAGGCAAGGTGTTCTTTTCTTCATAGGCCTTGTTCTTCCTCCTCCAAACATAGCGTTGATCCATGGGCCCAAACAGTTCTAATTTTGTTTCATCAGTCCACAGAACACTATCCCAAAACTTCTGTGGTTTGTCCACATGACTTTTGGCATACTGCAGTCGACTCTTCTTATTCTTTGGAGACAGCAAGGGGGTGCGCCTGGGAGTTCTGGCATGGAGGCCTTCATTACGCAGTGTGCGCCGTATTGTCTGAGCTGAAACTTCAGTACCCACATCTGACAAATCTTTTCTCAGTTCCTCAGCAGTCACACAGGGACTTTTCTCCACTCTACGCTTCAGGTAGCGCACAGCAGTCGAAGTCAGCATCTTCTTTCTGCCACGACCAGGTAGCGTTTCAACAGTGCCCTTTGCCTTGAATTTGCGAATGATGCTTCCTATGGTCTCTCTTGGTATGTTTAACATCTTTGCAATCTTCTTATAGCCATTGCCCTTCCTGTGAAGAGTAATCACCTCTTCTCTTGTCTTCCTGGACCATTCTCTTGACTTCACCATGTTTGTAACCACACCAGTAAATGTCTAGAAGGAGCTGAGTATCACAGTCATTTTAAAGCTGCCTAATTGGTGCTTATTATGCTTTATTGCTGCTCCGTGACATCCACAGGTGTTTTCAATACCTGATTGAAAACACTTGAATGAACCTCTGTTCTTCAGAGTGGTAGTCTTTAAGGGGTTGAATAATTGTGTCAATGAAGAATTCACAAAAGAAACATTTACTACTGTATTACAAAACCAATTGATGTCATTTTAGTTGCATATGGTTCTTTAAAAAGTCCTTGTAGGATTTCATTCTGAATACAATTACAAATGTACACTAAATTCCCTAAAACCCTTTACAGCATTGGGGGTTGAATAATTTTGAACACAACTGTAGATAGATACAGATAGATAGATAGATAGATAGATAGATAGATAGATAGATAGATAGATAGATACAGATAGATAGATAGATAGATAGATAGATTGATAGATACAGATAGATAGATACAGATAGATAGATACAGATAGATAGATACAGATAGATAGATAGATACAGATAGATAGATAGATTGATAGATACAGATAGATAGATACAGATAGATAGATACAGATAGATAGATAGATAGATAGATATAGATAGATATACAGATAGATAGATAGACAGATAGATAGATAGACAGATAGATAGATATAGATAGATACAGATAGATAGATAGATAGATAGATAGATAGATAGATAGATACAGATAGATAGATAGATAGATAGATAGATAGATAGATAGATAGATAGATAGATAGATAGATATAGATAGATACAGATAGATAGATAGATAGATAGATAGATAGATAGATACAGATAGATAGATAGATAGATATAGATAGATACAGATAGATAGATAGACAGATAGATAGATAGACAGATAGATAGACAGATAGATAGATATAGATAGATACAGAAAGATAGATAGATAGATACAGATAGATAGATACAGATAGATAGATACAGATAGATAGATACAGATAGATAGATAGATAGATAGATAGATAGATAGATAGATAGATACAGATAGATAGATAGATAGATAGATAGATAGATACAGATAGATAGATAGATAGATAGATAGATAGATAGATACAGATAGATAGATAGATAGATAGATAGATACAGATAGATAGATAGATAGATAGATAGATAGATAGATAGATAGATACAGATAGATAGATAGATAGATACAGATAGATAGATAGATAGATACAGATAGATACAGATAGATACAGATAGATAGATACAGATAGATAGATAGATAGATAGATAGATACAGATAGATACAGATAGATAGATACAGATAGATATATACAGATAGATATATACAGATAGATAGATAGATAGATACAGATAGATAGATAGATAGATAGATAGATAGATAGACAGATAGATAGATACAGATAGATACAGATAGATAGATAGCTACAGATAGATAGATAGCTACAGATAAATAGATAGATACAGATAGATAGATACAGATAGATAGATAGATAGAGATAGATAGATACAGATAGATAGATAGACAGATAGATAGATACAGATAGATACAGATAGATAGACAGATAGATAGACAGATAGATAGATAGATAGATACAGATGATATATAGATACAGATAGATAGATAGATAGATAGACGGATAGGATAGATGTGATGGATACAAATACGTGATATTTAATAGACAAGTCAGAGCATTGTAGTTGTATTAATAACCTCTCAGTGTTAGTTTTTCTCACGCCCCCCCCCCTCCCCGTTGCATCTGGTGAGAGGTCCGGTAATGTATGGATAAAATAAGGAGCATAAAGTCCTTTATTAGAATAACACAGTGACACAATGTATCTCGCGGTGCACCTTGCGCCTTGAAAGGTCACACATGCAGAGTCGCTGGTCTCTGGGACCTGAAATGCATCATATAAACTGCCACAAATCTGTAATTAACTGGCAGTTCCCTCAGCTCCAGAGCTCTAGGTGCACAGAATAGTAATGCCTCATTAATGTCAGAGGAGATGCTCCTCTGCAGTCAAATTCTAAAAAAGGCTTGTGTTCTGATGATGAATGTGGTGCGATATTGACAGCGTAAAGGATTGTCCTCCTTGAAGCTGGAATCCAGGTTCTCTCCACTAATGTAAATGTTATTCTATCAAATAGGTAAAAGATTGAAATAACCCTTCTGGGTCTGGTTTCCATCTCACCTCTCTTCCGGGGAATGACATCGCGTCCATTGATGTTTTCTTCTGAAGGAATACGGAAGCGTGCGTGGCGCCCATGGAGGGGATGCGTTCTCCAACTTACATCGCTGCGGAATGAGGTCAAAAAGTAGGCCACCCAGTGCACGTGCTCCGACTGCTCCATGCAAACCAACGCACACCATTAACGAGAGATGTTTCGGCCTAAATAAGACTGAATATAAGGCAGCGATGCCCTGAAAACGAGTATTTTAATTGGAGTGGTACATAGAGTTTCAAAATAAGGAGGCAGAACCCGAGAGAAGAGTAGAATGGCTTTCAAGTCTACATAAAAACATGGCTTCCAAAACCAACGACGACTCGTTCCTTGCTTACATGGAGTATCATGTTTTGGTCACTGTAACCACACTCTTACGGAAGTACGCATGATCGGGGTGTCTGTATTTTTGTTATATTGATCAGTCTTTGAGATAAAGCTCTGAGGCCCCCATAAAACATCTCCAGGCCCCCCCACCCCAAATCCAAGTAGCTCATTAAAAACCTAGTAGTGGTGGAGAATCTTAATCTGAAGGCGAATAAGGAACGAACCTAGATTGGTGTAAGATTATATCCTGTATACAATACAGAGTCGACACAAGATTTGGCCACCTGGTGTGACTAGATGTCCATGTTCCTCAGAATCGATCAGGTGCTTTTATAAGGCCCTAAAAAAGTTTATGGCCTCTACGTGATATGTTTAAGGTGGATTTAGTGTTGAGATGTTGATCTGGTATGGTCTATACATTGTTACAAAGTCTTTGATCTTCTAACAGTTTTTTAAAGTAAATTACCTCCGCAGCCGAAGCCGGCAGGTGCAAAAAGTCGCGGTTATGTATCATGCTGTTGCTTAAGTGGGACAGAGCTTGTAAACTCTTAAAATAACCTCGTACAAACATATTAAACAGTGAGGAGAGACAGAAAGGTATTCTTCCTCACGGCCTCGCGTGTTTGCTAAGCGTTGTAAAACAACTGGCCTGGTTGGATGAAGGTCGGTGAAACTGCAGCCTCTTCTGCCCAGCCAGGAGTAACAAAACGACATGTTCGAGGCTATACGTTGACCCACCAGTAGCCTTACGACTAGACCCATTGTTCATGCACAGATATTCATCCAATACATGCGCAACGGAAGCTTATGCTCTCATATGGGGGCGTCCCTGAACGCAGTTGACCGACTTTTCACTAGACTTGTGTGATTGGCCGAATATAATGTTGTGTATTCAGCTTCCAGAATTGGGAATCGCCAGGTTGCCGAAGCAAATTGCGGCAGGAATAATGTGTCTAATCGATCCGAAGATCATCCAAATATAAATTGACCAGTTTGGTTTTATTCGGATGAGTGAAAAAAAGAATTGTAGTGTGCAGTGCAAAATCCCTATCCCTAACCCTATTGTAAAACACGGAGGAATAGTAACCATAACCCTAACCCTCATTCTAAAGCAAGCAGAAATCATAACCCTAACAACAACCCTAATCCTAAAGGAAAGCCTAACTGTAAAACAAGCAGAAATACTAACTGTAACTCTAACCCTAATCCCATCCCTAATCTTAACCTTAAATGTAATCCCCCTAACCACAATTCGATTCATAACCCTAACTCTAATCTTAATTTTTACCCTAGAAGTAACACTAATCCTAATAATAACCTTAAAAGTAGCCTTAAACCTAATCCAAACTCTAACAGTAACCCTAATCCTAACCACAAACCAAAAAGTAACACCAGCCCTAATTTTAATCCTAACGTCAATCAAAGAACTGACTCTAATACTAACCATAACCATATAGTAACCATCACCCTAATCCCAACCATAACCGTAAACCATAGCAGTTACCCAAACCCTACTGCTTACCCTAACCCAAAAATAAAATTAAATCTAACTTTAATTCTAACCCTGACTCTAGAGCTAACTCTAATAAAAACCATAACCCTAAAGTAACCTTCACCCTAATCCAAACCATAACTGTAAAACATAGCAGTAACCCTAATGCTAACCCTAACCCAAAAAGTAACACTAACTCTAATACTAACCATAACCATAAAAAAAATGCCCTAATCCAAACCATAACCATAAAGCCTAACGGTAACCCTAACCCTAATGGTAACCCTAACCCAAAACGCTAAACAAAATCAAACTTTAAACCTAACCCCAACCCTAGAACTAACTCTATTACTAACCATAACCATAAAATAAACCTTAACCCTAATCCAAACCACAACCATAAAGTCTAACGGTAACCCTAACCCTAATGCTAACCCTAACCCAAAAAGTAACACTAACTCTAATACTAACCATAACCATAAAATAATGCCCTAATCCAAACCATAACCATAAAGCCTAACAGTAAACCTAACCCTAATTGTAACCCTAAACCAAAACGCTAAACAAAATCAAACTTTAATCCTAACCCCAACCCTAGAACTAACTCTAATACTAACCAAAACCATAAAAGTAACATTCACCCTAATCCAAACCATAACCTTAAAACATAGCAGTAACCCTAACCCTAATGCTAACCCTAACCTAAAAAGTAACATTAACTCTATTACTAACCATAACCATAAAGTAAACCTTCACCCTAATCCAAACCACAAACGTAAAGTCTAACAGTAACCCTAAAGCTAACCCCAACCCTAAAAGTAACCCTAACCCTATTTCTGACTCTTGTTTTTCAGGTCGGTCCAAATCGTCAATTTCCGAAATGTATCCAAATCCCAAATATTTGGATTCCGAAACGTGACCATCCTAACTGAACTGAAATTTCTGGCCTTGCACATGGCTACTGTTCACAGTATTAGAAAAAGCCAAATAAATGCTGAGCAAGTGTACTGTGAAATAACACGATAATAACACATTCCATCTTCCAGCACCCCCAGGGATGAGGTGCATGCATCCCGTTCTGAACATATAATACAATGTGGGTTATTCAAAGAGAGTCGAATTGGCTCAGAAATTTCCACGTACGGTGAAATTTTGTGGCCATTCGGCTATTCAAAAGCAGGCAGTTCACCAAATATTTTAGGATTTATTTAGGCATTTTTTGGGATCTTTTTCAGCAAATTTTTTTCCTGATTTTTTTTTTAAAATGTATACATATTTTTTTTCTGTAGCAGACATTATTATTATTATTAATAGGACCTTATATGTCATTTTCGGACATTTTCATGCAGTTTTGCAAACAGCTTTTAAGTGTTGTTGGGTTCTTTTTTCCTTTTTTTTACCCATTCGTCGACTTTTCTGACAGCTAGTCAGCGCTCTGTTCGGCAGATCTTTGGCTTTTTTCAGATGCGTTTGGCGTGCATTCTGCGTTTTTTTTTCCGCAGCTTATCAGATCGATCCGATGTTTTTTCAGCTGATTTGCTCCGGTTTTTGCGCTCAAATTGGAGGTTTTGCGGTGGTATTTCTTTTGCAGTTGGCGGATCTTCCCTGCACTTTGGGGACCCTGCGGTGAATGCTGAATTCACCGCAGGGTCGACAAATTTGTCTCCACGAAGTGGGGAGAACGAAAGAGGTGCTCTTTGAATTTCCCTGTATACCTGGCTATGACCTCCAGAAACCAATCCAGTATGACCTGGTTCTAACCCCTGGAAACATGGATATATATAAAAATATATATATACATATGAATCCTAACCAGCACACAAGCTCCTGCAGGTTTAGGACATGGTCCTTTTCATCCTTGATGCACTGCTGGCTAAAAGTAAAATGCACTCTTTTGGCAAAATGCTTTCTGTATCATTGTCAGCCCCAGGGAAAGATTTGATTACAGCAAATGTCAGCAAGTTACAAAATCTACAATTCATCTGTACGCCAAATACTAGCTGACTGCTTCTATTAAAATGATGCAGGACCAAAACGATTCCAAATGTCTCCTCCGTGCTGTTGCAACAAACAAGACCGTGTATTAAAGTATATGCTCTGCGTTCTTCACAGCAATAAAACTCACAGTAATGTGCAGTGTGTATGATCGTATCACTGAGCTTCACAGCAATAAAACTCACAATAATGTGCAGTGTGTATGAGCGTATCACTGAGCTTCACAGCAATAAAACTCACAATAATGTGCAGTGTGTATGAGAGTATCACAGAGCTTCACAGCAATAAAACTCACAGTAATGTGCAGTGTGTAGGAGTGTATCACAGAGCTGCACAACAATAAAACTCACGGCAATGTGCAGTGTGTATCACAGAGCTCCACATCAATAAAACTCACAGTAATGCATTGTGTAAGAGTGTATCACAGAGTTTCACAGCAATAAAACTCACAGTAATGTGCAGTGTGTATGAGTGTATCACAGTGCTCCACAGCAATAAAAGTCACAGTAATGTGCGATGTGTTTGAGCGTATCATGGAGCTTCACAGCAATAAAAGTCACAGTAATGTGCGGTGTGTAGGAACATATCACAGAGCTCCACAGCAATAAAACTCACAGTAATGTGCGGTGTGTTTGAGCGTATCATAGAGCTTCACAGCAATAAAAGTCACAGTAATGTGCGGTGTGTAGGAACAAATCACAGAGCTCCACAGCAATAAAACTCACAGTAATGTGCAGTGTGTATGAGCGTATCATAGAGCTTCACAGAAAAAAAACTCACAGTAATGTGCGGTGTGTTTGAGCGTATCACAGAGCTTCACAGCAATAAAACTCACAGTAATGTGCAGTGTGTAGGAACATTTCACAGAGCTCCACAGCAATAAAACTCACAGTAATGTGCAGTGTGTATGAGCGTATCATAGAGCTTCACAGCAATAAAACTCACAGTAATGTGCAGTGTGTATGAGCGTATCACAGAGCTCCACAGCAATAAAACTCACAGCAATTTGTAGTGTGTACCAGCGTATCACAGAGCTGCACAGCAATAAAACTCACAGTAATGTGCGGTGTGTATGATCGTATCACAGAGCTTCACAGCAATAAAACTCACAGTAATGTGCAGTGTGTATGAGTGTATCACAGAGCTCCACAGCAATAAAACTCACAGTAATGTGCGGTGTGTATGATCGTATCACAGAGCTTCACAGCAATAAAACTCACAGTAATGTGCAGTGTGTATGAGTGTATCACAGAGCTCCACAGCAATAAAACTCACAGTAATGTGCAGTGTGTATGAGTGTATCACAGAGCTCCACAGCAATAAAACTCACAGTAATGTGCGGTGTGTATGAGTATATCACAGAGCTCCACAGCAATAAAACTCACAGTAATGTGCGGTGTGTATCAGCGTATCACAGAGCTCCACAGCAATAAACTAGCACAACACTTTTAAAGAGACATGGAGAGCAGGTGCACCAAGACCAACTCCCACACAACACTCCAAGAGCAGAGAAGCAGCTTGAGAACGGCTCGTGTAGAACCGAAATGTTGCCATTTTTGTAGATCGAGGGCCTCTGTACTTGAGCTCCAGTCTTCCTGTCGTCACCTCTCTTTGTTTCCCTGTGGCTCATCACAAATCAAATCAAATCGAAATAAACTTTATTGGCAGCACCAAATACATTTTAGCATTGCCAAAGCATATGGGGAGGTTATATGGGGTGGAGGGGGTAGTGGGACATATATGGGGGGGAATGGGCAAGTCCATGGACATTATCAGGGGTAAGGGATAATGTGAAGGGGGATGGGGGCGAGTCATCACAGTATCTTGTTCTTGTGCTTCCTCTCGGTTTTTGTGTTGATCTAATCCCGCATCTCTGTTCCTGTGTCTCCTCTGGTCCAGTGTCTCCTCTGGTCCAGCATTTGTTTTCTAATGTTCTTTCCGGACCGTTCAACAACCACAGGAGACACACAGCACGGGCACAGGTTGCGCGAAGTATACATTTTCAAGGATAACAACATGAAAACACCTGGGGATTTGTTCATATCCTTTACATCAGGTGTCTCCCTTACGTCTCAGGTGGCCTTTCTGCGTAACGTGGGTCAGAGGTTGTCCCTATCCCTATCCTCCTTTCCCAGCTGTTTGCCCGGACCAGGTATAAATTCATGTTACATTGTTGCTGTATAACCCCCTCCATTGTTACTCGGCATTGTGCTTGGATGAGAAGCTGCCGGGGCCTTTAAGCTACTCTACTTTCCTGGTAAAACACACTTGAAGTCGAATTTTCTAGGAGACAAACAAAAAAAAGAATAATTGTAATGGAGTTAACAGCGTGTGTGACTGATGGAAACCTTCACCTTCCACCCATCAAAAACAAGTGCTCCGGCTCGTCTCTCAGAAGCAGCCTCTTCAGCGTTCCTCACTCTCGGCAGTCACCGGTGGTAAAGATCAGACGCAAATTTACTACAGGGCGATGATCCCACCAGCCCAGTTCTTGCGATGACACTAATTAGAGAGAATACGAGGCGCCGCGACGGCAAGACACTCGTCCCGCAGGGCTCGGCGCTCTCACAGAAGCCTGGGAAACTTCATAATGAATAGTCCTACAAAAGCCACCAAGGAGGACTTTGAGATCTTCGCGCCGGTGTGAGGTTGACCCGTAACGACTGCATCCCCGGCTGTCGTTATCGCCAAAAATACACGGCAGCCGCCAATGCTCGCTCTCGCTTCGAGGGAATCAAACGTTCGGCTGTGAACGGGACGGTGGCTACAAAAAAGATAATATCAAATAAATCATAGACAGAGCTTCAGCCGGGTCTGATTTATGGCTGTGTCTGCGAGTTCATCCTGTGAACAAGAACACTGTCTTGTTGTTCCACCAGATGCATAAATAAATGTATAAGATGCTGAGGAGGGGAGAAAAAAAATGAAATAAATAAACGGAGGCGAATAAATCCTTGCCCTGAGTGGCCATTAGTCTCGGTCTTCCAGCAGTTTCGTAATGAAATATCACTTTAAAAAGTGGGCGCGTGAGGATCTTCTGGAGAGGGAGAGAGTCCGACGGTACCTCTTAAAAAAAATCGCATGAATGTAGTGACCTCCTGCAAAGAGAGACGTTCATCGAAACCTGCGAGAAACTATATTGTTCCATTTACAGTAAAATAAAATCCAAGAAAATGCTTCCAGTAAGATGACTTGTTGACAAAGAAAGTCCCACGCCAGTGCTACATCTCCATATCCCGGATGCCTCTTTTATGTCCAGCCCATGGAACACTGCTCCAGACCAGTTTTTGGAGATGCCTGGTCCTTCATCCCATTCCACATTGGCGTCTGCTCCTGGTCTTCCCTACCCCAGCATGTACACTCAGGTGTGTGCTGCTATGAGCACCTGCTAACTGCCATGTAAAGGTGATCCAGTAGTCATTGCTTCAGCATTTTGACCCATGTTGTGGATGGTGCTCCTGCGTGACGCCCTTCTGAAGCCTGCTGTATTCCCAGACCTTCACTCCTTGTCCAGACTTCCGAATTCTCTGCTCACGTTCCTCAGCGACCTCTGCATCTACAGGTTGCTCAGCGACCACCTGCATGTCCAGGTTTCTCAGTGACCACAGCATCTCCAAGTTCCTCAGAGACCCCTGCATCTCCAAGTTCCTCAGGAGACCCAGAATCTCCATTTTCCTGCCAGTCTCCGTGCTCCTGCCAGTCTCCTTTCCTACCAGCTCTTCGTTCTTCTGCCAGTCGCCAGCTCTTCCTACTTTCCAGCCTGCTCTGCTCCAAACTCCTTGTTCCCTGCTCCATATTCCAGGCAGCGCCCCTATATCAACAGCCACCAGTGCCCTCCTGTAAGTTCCCTGAGGTCCCTGCCTTGGGGCTGGCCTGTCCTGTCCCCCTGATGTGCCCAGCTCTGGCCCTGCCCTGTCCATCTGCCTTTGTCCAGCCTCGGTCCTGACCTTTCCGCCTGCCTGTGTCCAGCCACGGTTCTGTCCACCTTCTGAGGTTCTAAGTATGCAAAAAAGATGGTCTACACCATGGTCATCACAGCAGGGAACCTTTACTAACAGCCCAAGGGGGCAAAAACAAATACACTAGCAGCAATAAAATAGCAGCAAGGTTTCGGCTCTAGGCCGAAATAGATAGATACTTCTCTGTTTTTTTATTTGTTTGGCCCACTTGGGCTGTTAATAAAGGTTGTCCATCCATGGTGTAGCCCATCTTTTTTGTATACTTGGATGTGGGACTGTAGAATCTCTGGTGGAACACCCAGGCAATCACCTGAAAGCAGTAAGTCCCCCACCATTGTAGTCGCACTCTCTTCCTGCATCTTCTGAAGTTCTGACACCACATCCTGAGCTCATATCTTCATGCCCCGACACTCAACATGTTACATAAGAATATTCTATAGATATTGAGCTTATAACTCGCCTATAAATGGGCAAATGAAGCCAGCGGAAGCCCGTCTCCTGCACTACTCCAAGCTAACCGTAATTAGTTAACAGGTGTGAAACCGACAAGACCCCCCGAATGTGGCTTTCA
Organism: Leptobrachium leishanense; assembly: GCA_009667805.1. NCBI lineage: Eukaryota > Metazoa > Chordata > Amphibia > Anura > Megophryidae > Leptobrachium > Leptobrachium leishanense. The sequence continues at coordinate 77,568,387 of CM019075.1, forward strand.
CGTACAAGTGTCGACTTCTTCTCTATTTTAATGACACGTAAAGTTGAGCCCACATGTTACTCAAAATAGAAAATAAGAAAAAAATGCATCCGTTTTTCATAACAAATCACTTTTCGTGGATGAGTAGCGAAGACGTTCCGCGGGAGTAAATTCCGTGTTGCTCGTCAACATCCAGATCTGTTTTAAGAAACTCCGCAGGGAGTCAGGTGCCAGCAAACATCCTCTTCTTGCTCCGGAATGCGTACACCCCTGTAACCTTGCCTGTCTGATGATGAGCACAGATGTGTATAAATAAGCTTTTCTCGGTTCCACTGGTTAATTTGTGTGACTGGGCTTCACATCGAGTGTAACTTGATTTCCTTTCCAAGTTTCCAGAAGAAACGCGTTACAGCCCATCATCACAAATTATCACGGAGGAACCTTCTAAAATCTGTTATCTCCAAGGTATCTTATAGTAGGGGCAAAGGCTCCATCACGTTGATGCAAAAAAATGTTGAGTTAGGTAAGACAGCTTTAAGTCCATCTGGTCCAAGCTTTCCAACCTCTGTTAAAGTTGATGATCCGTAAGAAGATGGAAACACCCAAAAAAAAACATTTTGACTTTGTTTTGGTCGATATTTGCATGCAGCCTACAACACCTTGTTCTCAACTATAGCTATTGGTA